>KE504998.1:294706-312989 GCA_000441515.1 Elaeis oleifera | reverse complement strand
GAAGAAATGCTAATTATAATTATACAAGTTTTATAAATTATTATTGAATTAAATATTATGGTTGTTAAGATTGTAGTGATTTGATTTGGCCTTGCATATTCTTTAGGGCTTGCTCTAAGGAGTGTGCGGCCATCACGTATCCGACCCGGGTGTTGGGTTCGGGGCGTGACATAGGATTTGAGAGATAGGGAGAGTGGAGAAGAAGAAGGGAGCTTCAAAAAAAAGAGGTGCTGTGACAGAATTCTAAATCTTTTAGAAGATATATCCAGTTTGAGCCATGCTTGACTAAGATGCAGTCTGTAGGAGAGTACAGATATCCTTACATAATTTTAAGTATTTATTTTTCATTCTTTGCAATTACTAAAATACTTTCAAATTTTATTCAATTTCTTTTATGCTTGATTTCTGAATAAATTTCTATAGATGGGATGGATGATGATCTTGACAGGATATGGTCTATGCTCAGTAAAGATAATCTATTTTAGAATTTCATATTTACATAACCTATTAGGATCTTTACAACCTAATCATTGGATAGCCTATACTTGTGGGACAGATCATGATCTTGACAGAATATGGTTCATACTCGACAAGATAGCCTATGCTAAGAATTTATTTGTAAGACTCCTAATCGATTATGAATTTTAATTGCTTAGATCAGAACAAATATCAAAATTCTATTTTCGTTATCTATTTTCTCAATTTCATCTGTGATTTAAGTTAGTTTTAATTAAAATACTACCAACTTTTTAGAATGCAAACTTTCTCTTTTGCTTAGTTAATTGCATCTCAGCTCTCTGATCCATGTGAATACGATCTCGATTTATCCTATCTATATAGTTTGAGTTAGGTTTTAATTTTGACTGTCCATGATAGCGGCTTTTCACTAGCATGTTGTTCACATACACCTCCATATTCCTTCCAATATAATCTTTAAAGATCTGATTCACTACCTTTTGGTAGGTTGTCTTTATGCTTTTAACCAAAGGTATTATCCTATAATAAAAAGATCTCGATCAGTGATAAAAGCAGTCTTCTCCTCATCTTTGGATGTCATCCAGATTTGATATAATTAAAGAAGGTATCAATGAAACTGAGGAGCTCATGATCTAATGTAGTACCTACCAACTGATCGATCTGAGATAATAGATAGTTGTGTTTCGAGCATGCCTTATTGAGGTTGGTGAAGTCGGTGCAGACTTACCACTTTTCATTCACCTTCTTGATGAGGACTGCATTTACCAACCAGTTGGGATAGATGTCCTCCTGATTAAACTTGACCAGAATGAGCTTGTTGACTTCGTTTGCAATTGCTTTTTGGCACTCTGGGATGAAATTTCTCTTTTTCTATTTGATCGGATGATGCTCGGGATCGATGTTTAATCGGTGCACCATTATCTTCGGATCAATATCAGGCATATCCAAGACTGATTATGCAAATACATTGACATTTTTTTATAGAAAGAAAATGAGTCAACACTTAATTACCCCATCCAATTGAGAGTTGATCTGAACCATCTTGTAGGTTCTTTCTTCTTCCACCAGTATCAAGATGAGATCCTCCACTAGCTCGCCGTATTGCTCTCTTAGCTCATCCCTGATATCCAATCCCTTGATTGGGAGTGCCTTGGATCTCTTGACCTCTTAAAGAGTTGTCATGTAGCATTACCATGCAAGCGCTTGGTCTTCTCGGATCTCTCCAATCCCATGACTTATTGAGAATCTCACCAATAGGTGGTAGGTCGAAATCATAGATCAGAGGGTGTTTAGATCGGATCGACCATAGATTGCATTTTATGCTGATGGGACCCTGACAATAAGGAAGTTGAGTCATACTTCCATATGCTGTGGAGGTCGGCCAGCCATAATTAGAAGTATAACCCCTCAACCAAAACTAGATCCCTTGAGAATTCAACAAGTGGGGAATCGATTTTTACCAATCGATCCAAGGTAAGATTCATCTTAGAGAATGTATCATAAAATAAGACATCAGTAAATTTTATTATCAATTAAGGCATGTCGTATATCATAATTATCTATATTTAAAGTCACAATGACTGCATTATTATATGTGGACAGAATTCCTTATACATCTTGTTCGAGGAAGTAATGATGCCTTTGATCTTTTGCTTTTTGGCTGATGTTTGTCCTGTCCTTGGTTCGTAAGATCTGGCATGGCTACTAACTTGCTCCCTAATTATGGTGTTTATGATACCTATGACAGGTCAGTTATTTAGATTTCCTTCAAGTTAGGGTTGCTTGGTTAGGTCTCATCTTGTTCCTGACGATCTCTGATGTACTTGTCAAAGTGCCCATGTTGAATGAGCTCTTCAATCTCATCTTGAAATTGGATACATTTATCAATATTATGACTGTGATTTTGATGGTACAGATAATGCTTCTTCGGATCACATCAGATCAGCAGAGTGCACATCCTCCTTGGCCTTGGCAGCTATCCATTATCATTGATTTCCATCAAAATTTGAGCCCTTGGGGTGTTCAAAGGGGTATAAGTGGCAAACTATCTCAATGGAGAGCACGACTGCTGACCTCGGGTGGGGTCTTGGATCAGTGAGCCCGTGGGGGGATTCGGGACCTTTGCAAACTCCTCCCTTGTCGGTCATCATACCTCAGCTTGTCCTTCTTTCTTTGCTTCCTTCCTTCCGTTCTATGGATCTTCTTTATAGGGAGCCTCCATGTAGCTCATAGGCTTCCTTGGCATTGACATACTTGTTTGCTTGAGCTAATATCTCAGCAAAGTCTTTCAGATATCTTCTTCCTAAAGAGAAGAGGAATTGGCACCTCAAGTGTAGCCATGTTAATGGCTCATGTAGTCCATGAAGGACTCCTCTTCCCTCTATTTGATGTTCACTAAAGAGTGAGATCCGCAGCATTGTCATCAACTGTTGATGAAATGGATTATGAATGATCGATCTAGTTGCTTGAAGGAGTGTATCAAGCTCGATTGCAAGCTTGAGTATCAATACCAAGCTACCTTTTGTATGATAAAGGGAAGGCTTGGTAGAGCATTCCATTAGTAGCCCCATGTAACAATATGAGGACCTTGAAACTTTTCAAATGGTCTATCAGGTCAGTTGCTCTGTCATATGCTTCTAGCTGCGGCATCTTGAAATTACTCGAGATCAATTCATCTATGATTTTTCTCCTAAAAGATGGGTTGGCTTCAATGCCAATCTCCCATCTTGTGCTGATGTCCAGCCTTGTAGTACTTTGATTTGCTAGTGCATTTTCTAAAGCTTGCAATCTACATCGATGTCTTGAGTAGTATAATGCTCGAAATGTCGAGGTGGTGATCTCTTTGGGGTGGAATCCTTTCCTAATTGAGGGGTCAAGGAGCACCTCCGATGCCCCATTCTGGGCACCTTGGTCGACTATGTTGACTCTATTGTGTTTTGTTCAAGATATGAGGGAGCGATTGAGGTTGCTGTTGCTATCGAGGTGCTTGTTGTAGGGCTGATCGAGAGGTTATGGCCATCTGCTGAATCACTTGGATAGCCATAGTCAGAGTCTATACTTGCTGCGTGAGCATGTTGAATTAGTTAGGGGCTACCCTCTAAGCTTGCTGAGAGGTTGGAGGTTGATTCTTGGACTACAAAAGTGGTGCCTCGACCTAGGATAGTACATCGGCTAGTGGGGGTTGCACCTCGGCTAGACAAGATACCATCTTGTTGGATTATCATGAGACATTTGATCCTCTTCTTTGAGATCTGATGGTTGTGAACTCTTATTCCTTTTCGAGCAGGTCTGCATCCTTCTTCTAGTACTAATCTATTGTTGTTGGTAGCCAACTTGGAGCAGATAGATTTATGATGGCTAGAGCTTGATTCTGTATTAGCCAGGAGAGAACCTACAAACCAAGTCTCTAATCAGAGTTATTTTCAATGGAGATCCTTCGATGCTCAAGTCAATCTCCAAAGAATAGTGGAAAGAGAGAGAGTTTGGCCTAATAGCTTACCTGGAGGTTCCCATGCTTGTCTATTTATAGATGGGATAGCTGGTCATTTTTTAAGAAGGATAGGAGTGGTAGAGAGGATCACATTACTTATGTCTTATTTGATCAAGATGAACTATTATCTGTTCGTTTTGGAGCACATTTGAAATGTGGAGTAGATAATGCAACTATTTGGTATGTAACTATCACTGTGAATCTCGATCTCTTACTTATGCTCGACATGGTCCGAGCTGACAGGCCGGCATATAGTCAAAATTTAGATTACGTTGAACATAGTCATGATTGTTGTCCCAGAAAATAATGTATAAAGAGTGTGTACTTGGGGATATATTGCCGTTAGGCTGGTTACCACCCAAGTGCCTGTACAATTTTTGAGATCACTTTTGTACTTGCCACTTATCGAAATGCTCTCTAAGAACTCAGATTATGGCTTGTTTTGTACAAAAATGAAGTGTTTTGAAAATGACCCAAGATCTCTTATTTATAGAATTCGTATGGACACGAGAGAGAAAGGACACAACCCTTGTACAACTACTTCTATGTGAAAAGTTGCGACCATTGGATACAAATTTTGGCCATATGCCAACATCTCCCACACTTGGACAAAATTTGTTTAACATTATTTTCTCCCACTTTAGACAAATTTTATCCATTATACCATGTAATTTAATTTTGATTTTAATAACAATGTATAATTACTATGGCAGTGCCACCATAACTACTAATTATTAAAGTGACAAATTCATGTTCTTTAATTAATTTAGTTTCATGGTATATTATCTATGTCACTTAAGATGACCAATGTCAATTTTGACAAGTGACAATTACACTAACTAAACTTTCTTAGGCGTCCCTAAGACTTATTAGTTAGACTATTGCTAGTTATTCATTTCAGGTGTCTCTAAAATCCATCCAACTAGACTTATTACTTTGCATGTTAGTTACACCTAGGTGATTAATGAAGCCCATTTTTTCCACATGCTTCCTGAATCTCTCCAGGGTCAATCCTTTGGTCATAGGATCAGCCACCATCTCTTCCGAAGGGATATAATCGACTTTTACCTCACTTCGCTCCACTATATCTTGTATATAGTGATAATACACATCAATGTGTTAACCCTTAGAACGATTTGTTTCACTTTTTATCAAAGAGATAGTGGACTTATTATCACAAATACATTGATCGGCTTGTTTGGTGTGTCAAGCTTTAAATCTTCAATAAAGTGATGAATCCAAACTGCATATGATGTTGCCATACTGCATGCAATACATTTGGTCTCCATTGTATATTTGGCAATACATGATTGTTTTTACTTGACCATGAAATTGTGGCACCACCAAACAAGAAGACATGACCGCTAGTGGATTTACAATCATCGGTATCTCCAGCAAAATTTATATCGAAATAGCCTAGAACCTTAAGGTCATCTCTTTCAAAACATAATTTAAATATCTTGGTACCTTGTAAGCATCTAAGTATTCTCTTAACAGCACAGCAATATTTCTCATCTGGGTCAGATTGGAACCGACTAAGCAATCTTACCGCATAATAAATATCTGGCCTAATTGAAGTCATTACAAGCATTAGACTTCCAACTGCTTGAGCATAAGAAATATTCATCATTTTAATCTTATTATGTCACTTTTAGGACTTATTGATCTATCTAAGAGGTGTCTTTATTATAGGCATGGATATCACCTTACAATTATCCATCTTAAATCTTTTAAGCATCTTTTCAAGATACCTTGATTGATCTAGATACAACAACCTTGCATCTCAATCTCTAGTTATTTGAATTCCCAAGATAAAAGATGCTTCTCCTATGTCTTTCATCTCAATCTTGAGTTTAGATATGATTTTATCTTATTAATCATATCCATATTATTTCAGTCAGTAATATATCATACACATATAAGGATATTATAGCTATTTATCTCTCATTTTTTCAAGTATATACGCAATGATCAAATCTATTCATTTTGTAGCCAATCTCTAAGATTGCTTTATGGAAAGTGAGATACCATTGGTGTGATGATTGTTTGAGACCATATAAGGACTTTTTAAGTCGATAGATTTTATCCTTTTGATCTTCTTTTACAAATCCTTCTAATTGTTTCATATAAATTGTGTCGGCTAGATCTCCATTTAAAAAGTCATTTTCACATCCATTTGGAACAACTCTAGATCCCATTTTGCCACTATAGCCATCAAAGTTCGTATGGATGTAAATTTTGTCACTGACGAATGTATTTTTGTGAAATCAATTCTATATTTTTGAGTATAATTTTTAGCTACAAGTCTAACCTCGTACTTATCTAAGTACCATCTGACTTTATTTTTTTTCAAAATCCATTTACACCCTATAGTCTTTCTTCCTTGAGGAAGATCAGTGAGCTCCCAAACTCTATTCTTATTTATAAAGTTAGTTTCATCTTCCATTGCTTTAGCCACTTAGATGAATCTTCAGCCTTTATAGCTTCTTAAAATTTAACGGATGATCCGACTGATTTCTTATGTCATTTATAGAATAAACATAACAATCTTTAAGCAAGGAAGATGGTTCACAGCTCTTTTCCTCCCACTAACTCTAGGATGTACTTGAGTTTCATCATCCTTTTCTTCTTGCGAAGGCATTTGTAATTCCGGAGGTATCAAATCCTCATCCATATCCATTGGAGATTCTTTTTTACTAGATATTTTATTTTCAGCTAGTAACAATATTTTTTCTCATGGATTTATTTGTTTAACTTCTTCGATGAACTTGGCATCACGGCTTTCAATTAAGCCATTATCTTTGTGATAAAATCTGTATCCCAAGCCATTTTCAATATAGCCTATGTATTTGCATTCATAGGTCTGATTTCCTAATTTATCTGTTAAAGATTTTGGAATCAAGATATAAATTTTACAACCCCAAATTCTAAGATGAGAAAGGTCTAGTTTTCGATCATTCCAATATTCATAAGGGGTTAATTTTTATTTTGGTGGTAACTTTATTTAGGACTATATAGCTGTGCATAATGCCTCATTCTAAAAATATACAAATAAATCTATGTGCGACAACATGGACCTCGTTATTTCTAATAGTGTCCTATTTCTACACTTAGTTATGCCATTTTGTTGGGGTGTGTATGACATGGTGTTCAAGTGTATGATGCCATGTTCTCTACAAAAATCTCCAAATTTATTTAGGATATATTCTCCCCCTTTATCACTATTTAAGGCTTTAATAGGCCTTCCTAATTGTGGCTCTACTTCTTTTTTAAAGATTTTAAAATTTTTTAATACCTTTGATTTATATTTTATAAGATAGACATATCCATATCTAGAATAATCATCTATAAATATAATGAAATATTTCATTCTCCTATGAGTTTTAACTCTTAAGGGTCCACATACATCTGTATACATAATTTCTATCAATTTAGATGAATGCCAATGCTTAGTATAAGGTTTTCTTGTCATTTTTTCTTGAATGCATGAAGTGCATATTCAAAATCAATATTTCTCATATTAGGAATCAAACCATTTTTATGTATTTTATGCATTTTATCTTTATTGATGTGACCTAATCTAAGATGCCAAATATAAAAATCAATATCTCTAGAAGAAGCAAAGATATAATTAGAAATGATATTATTATTATTATAATTAGCACTAGAAACATCAATACAGTACATATTATTTTCTTATCACCCCTGACAAATATACATCCCTTTTTCCCAACAGTTACACCATCAGTCTTTCAAAATCCCTAACATCTAATTCAGATATAGAAATCAGATTACGTCTAATGCTATGAGTATACAAAATGTTACTCAATACAATATTGGACTTCTTGCCAAAAATCTTATAGCTATCCACACCAAGTACATCACCCCATATAAATCTGGTGTGTTCCTAATGCTATTTCATGAAAAGTAAGAAAGTCGTTTTTGTCCTTTGTAGTATGTCTTGTAGCTCCAGAGTCAAGCCACCAATTCTTAGAATCAGCGTTTATTATCATTGCCTCAGATACAGTGAGAATTAGTTCCTTGATGCCTTTTTTCAATCTTTGCAACTTTGTTTGGACAGTCTCTTTTCACATGCAGAGCACTTTTTTCTTTCATCTTTTCTTCCTTTGTTCTTGTTCCTTCCCTTTCTAATGCATTTTGTTTTTTGGTAGAAAGGTTGAGAACTATCTTGTGCCACCATCAAATTAGACCATTTTCTACGATTCTTTCGTTCTTGCTCAAGAGCCAACATAGATGGTAAAGTATCCATTGTCATCATCAATATTTGACCAGAACAATTTAAAGATGTGACCACTGTATCCCATAATGGAGGCAAACTATTGAGGATCATCGAAGTTTACACCTCATCAGTCATTGGATGCCCTAAAGCAAATAATTCTTTAGCCAAAAGTGTCATATAATTGACATGGCTAATTACATCAGCACTTTCTTTATTTACATACCATTATATTTTCTAGAAGTAATTGTACGTGGGTTTCAGAAGTAGCATGATATTTAGTTTTAAAGCATCCAATAACTCCTTTGCAGTGTCACGATCTTCAAATAAAGGAGTAAAATTATCTTGCATATGACCAAGAAATAATGCCTTAGCAAGATCATTGCTTTTATCCCACTGCTTGACTCGATTGGCAAAATCTTTCTCAGATTCTCTAATATTTACAGCTATTGGCTTCTCAAAATTTTCAATAAAATTCACTTTATTTTGGATTAGCACATATGATATCTTTCGACACCATATATTATAATTTGTACCATTCAACTTCTCAAAATTATAAGTTTCAGAAGATTTTGAAGCCATCATGTTAATCTGGTATCATCAGGATTCTCTTGGATACAATGCCTTAAATGTTTCTTGTAATTTCTCTCTATATGGTAATATCGGATGCTGCCTCTCTTAATCCTTCGCTTTTGTTTTACGAACTACACTGGGAATAGGTCACTTAATTTCTTGGGCATGAATATAATTTTGTTTGGTTAGACTCAGAACAAAAATATAACCTCACTTTGATGCCGTTGTTGTCCCAGAAAATAACGTATAGAGTGTGTGTACTTGGGGATGTAATGTCTTTAAGCTGGTTATCACCCAAGTATCCGTATAATTTTTGGGATCACTTGTGTACTCGCCACTTATCCAAAGACTCTCTAAGAACTCTTCAGATTATGGCTTGTTTTGTACATAAATAAATATTTGAAAATGATTCAAAATTTTTATTTATAAAATTCATATAGACTCGAGGGGGAAAGCCCATAATCTTCACACACAATCCTTGTACAACTATTCCTATCTAAAAAATTATGATCATTGGATATAAATTTGATCATATGCTGATGAACTGTCATCCCATATAAAATTTAATTGAAAAGGAACTTTTAGATGTAAATGCAAATCAGAAAAGATCGAACCGGTGTCATTTTAATATTTCTCAAGATGTTTAGTGGTTCAAAGCCAATCCAATTGGCGGCATGATGATAGAGGAGCGAGAAGAGACGCCTACAAATGCATGAAGGCTGCCTTTATCCAAAAAAAAAAAAGGAAAAGAAAGAAAAAGAACACCCGTGGAGGCTGCCGCCATGGGCTACAATACCGAGCACCTTTTAGAGTCCGTTGGGCCGCTGTTCGGCGAAGGGACCACAGGTTACCTGACTTCGTGTGTGCTGACGTTTTTGATGCAGCAAGACCAAGATTTTGTACGCACCGACGAGGCTAAGACCGTTCAATTGCGTTTCTTCCTTCCCTCCCTAAGGTCGGCAATTTCGCTCTCTCCATCTCCTCTGCTCTACTATAAATAGACCAAAGCCTTACATGGTCGCGTGGATATCGAGCAAGTAAGGGTGGAGAGTGAAAGAAAAAGAGAGATGGCTACGTATTTTACGCTAAACACGGGAGCAACGATCCCCTCCGTAGGGTTGGGAACCTGGCAAGCCGAACCAGGAGTAGTAGGCCAAGCCGTCATCGCCGCCGTTAAGGTACCCTCCTTCTCACTCTCTATTTCCGAGTTTCTTTCAAAAGCTTGATTAATTTACACTTTAAAACGTTGTATGTAAATTTAATGCGGCAAGATTGTAACCATCTTTCTATAAATTGTAATGATGTGTTGGGGTGGCAGCTAAATTGTTTGCCTATTGGATGATGCTTTCTTTTGTTTTTTTTTTTGGTTTTTGGGTACGGAATCACAAAAAATTATGGAGTTGGAGGAAACAATAACTCACAAAATGCAGTCATGGCAAGCTAGAGAACTAGATTGCTCAAGAAAAAGGGGAAAGAAAAAAGGAGATCATTCACTGCTAGCTATTCTATAGAAACTTTTCAGCTAGGAACATATATGCTGAGATTTGATGTTAATCACTGAACAAAATCTACTGATGCAACCTCATAATGTCTGTTGTGGATGCTTGTTTTCTTGATGCTAAATCTGAATGTGGTACCCAAAAAATAGAGAGATTCATCACCACATGTCACCATTGGCTTGGTTGTTGCATAACCCCACCGTGCATGGCCCTGACCTTGTAAATTGCCGACATTGGTGTTTTCTACTTTGATATCTAAGGGGTTCTGTTTCAAGTTTGAGCAATGAATCGGCACACCTTGCAAACATATATTTGCCAAAGAGGGTTGAACAGTCAAACTGTAGCTATTTATTTGAAGCAATGCATGTTCCTGCCCTGCCTCCCCGACCTGCTCAAAAATCGGATGGTCTGCCCGGCCCATCCAACCCTGAACCAATTTCACATAGGTTCGAAGCTGATTTTTAAGCTCGAAGAAATGAATCGAGCCTGAAATCTAAGCTCATCTATTAAATGGACTGGGCTCAGATTTACATTGCCAAGCTCGGCCCAAACCTGAGACTCTCCCCCCACCCCCACCCTGTGCAGAAAACAGTGCACCGCACGCGGTGATTGGATCACGCACGGGGCTGGAGAGCGGCGCGGAAAAAAAAAAATTCTTTCTTCCATCCCCGCGCATGATCCAATCACCGCATGGTGTGTGGTTTTCTGCACCGCACGAGGCGCAGAAAGAATTTCTTTTTTCCAAGAGAGAGATTCCTTGAGAAAGCCTGTGGCCCGACCCGAAAGTCCAAAGCCCCGCAAGTAGCAGGCTCGGAGCTGAAAAATAACCCGAATGCTGAGCCTGGGGCAGGCCAGACCTGGGCTTGAAAAAATTAAGAATCTCTTAGGTTTAGCCCAGCTACCCCACCCTTCTTCAAATACTTTGATCTTGAATCATCAATATTTCTGAGGAGGGACCTTTGTTGCAGTTAAACTTATTATGGTCATTAAGTTTGTATCTGACTCAGGGTATATGGTGTAAGATGATAAATATAGAGGATGAAACAAGATTAATTGTATTTGAATTTTGACTTTGAAATGTCTCCATGAAGTTGTAGCTTAATATATTTACTGCCTGATCATAAACTATTGTGCCAGAAGTTTCAGTTCTATGTTTAACATTACTTTTGCATTAATGCAGGCTGGATACAGGCATATTGACTGTGCTCGAATTTATCAAAATGAGAAAGAGGTATGTTTCTATAGATATTAATTTCCTACAACGCTTTTGCAAAAATAAAATGAGATGGAACATTGGGAAAATCATAAAAGAAATTGTCTCTATTGGGTGGTGTGGTCGTGTATATGCATGATATGGACTAACCATGTATTTGAATAGCCAAAATCCTCCAAGCTGGCTAGAATGCCAAATTCTCTCCCACTACAAGTAAAAAGTTCTTTGGCCATTTCCTCAAACTTCACCAAACAAATATCAAGATTTTGTCTCCTTTCAAAACAAAAGGAAATTTGATTTTGTGATGTCCACATGTTATTTTGATGGTAGTTGATAAGGGTATAATGATGATCATGTATGCATATGCATTTGAATCTTTTCGAATTTTATAGGATGTTAGAAGCAAGAACACCGGGGTTACATAGCTGTGCCTCATGTCATACCTTTCACCAAAGTTGGTAATAAAGAGGAAACTAACAAAAAAATCTCCATAGAACACTTGGACAACGAAAGGAAGCAAATAATGTTGTCTTGGGTCAAGAATTCTCCAAGTCAAGCTGAAATAGAACTCATGCAGCTTTGTCTAAGAAATAAAAACTGCAGTTATGTTAAGCTGTCTATAACAGAAACATGCCTCTGGATAGACAATTTCTATTTAACTTTTTAGATATGAGGACAGGTTACAAAACTCTCTTGTTTGTGAAAATTACGGATAGGTTTGGCTCTAAAGAAGCTGTTTGAAGATGGTGTAGTCAAGCGTGAAGAGTTGTTTATCACCTCTAAACTCTGGTTGGTTTACTTCTTGTCATTGAATATTCATTGGTTGCGAAGCTTGTAATGATGAATTTAAATAGCTTTAGGGATTAGTCTAATACAGCTTAAATAATTTGAGAATGATTTTGTAGGTGTGGTGATCACGCTCCAGAAGATGTAGCAGTGGCAATTGATTTAACTCTTCGAGACTTGCAGCTTGACTATGTGGACCTATACCTTGTATGTCCCATGCTCGAAAATTGTTTTGATATGGAAGCTAGTGATGAGCATTTATTGATGGATGTCTAAATGGTGCCTTGCGGTTTACATGCATTTGTCATATGTTTTTGATATGTTGCGGTTTGTGTGTTATAATTTCAGGCTTTAGAACTCTTCTTAGTCATTAAGAGGTTTATTGCTAAGTTTCTGCTTTAGAATAGTCTGACATTTTTTCTCCTATGTGCTTCAGTTTGATATTGTTGGTTGTATTTGTAGGTCTTGAGAATGGTCACATAATTGTTAAATTGCTAATTAAGAAAAAAAAAGGATTGTGCCTTTTGGTGTGTGTAACTGCTGCGGTTTCTCCACACTAGCAAAAAAGAACATACGTAGAAACTGTGTCCAGATAATCATTGCTTGATCTATTTACAGTTTAGAAACTAATGCTTGAGACATTTTGTAGATCCATTGGCCATTCCGAGTTAAGAAGGGACAAGCTTAAAACCAGAGAACCTTGTTGAATCTGATATACCAAGCACATGGGCTGCAATGGAGAGAGTGTATGATTCCGGCAGAGCTCACGCGACTGGTGTTAGTAACTTTACTTCCAAGAAATTGGAGGATTTGCTCGCTACGGCACGAGTGACCCCAGCTGTAGACCAGGTGGAGTGCCATCCTGTTTGGAAACAAACCAAGCTTCGCTCATTCTGTCAGCAAAAGGGTGTTCATCTCTCTGTAAGTCGGCAAGTTATATCAGTTTTAAGATTTATATTTTCATCGAGCTGTCTTTATCCAGTTTAGACACATCAGTTTGTAAAATGAGTTATTTTGTTTGTGCTTATCCAGGGATATTCTCCGTTGGGCTCGCCGGGTACAAAGTGGGTTGATAGCAATGTGCTTACAAATTCAATTATAAAGGAGGTTGCCACGAAATTGGGCAAGACTCCTGCACAAGTTGCTCTTAGATGGGGCCTCCAAATGGGTCACAGCATACTGCCCAAAAGCACAAATGAAGCAAGAATAAAGGAGAATATTGAACTTTTTGATTGGTCTATTCCTGATGACTTGTTGCGAAGTTCTCTGATATTAAGCAGGTATATATCCCATCTCCTTTATTCTCCCCAGATTTGAAATTTGATGACTTGTACACCATAAATTAGAAATACATAGGAATAGTTTTGAAAGATGAAATATACCAGCTACATGTATTTTTCTGCTTTGAAGTATTATGTTGCTTGCTTCGTTCTCGTTCCTAAAATAAACCATGAAACATGAGAATTTTAAAATATTTGAAATAACTCATCCTGTTTTCTCTGGCCACCTTGTTTGATGGTAATTAATCTCCCATAAGTTGAGGGCCTGAGAAAATTCATGAATACCTTATAACATAAATTGTGCATTTTATTCCTTGAGAATCAAAATGGTTGCATTAGCATTTGCATTGGTTGCTTAATCATGACAAGACTATTTTGTCACCATTTCTTTGGAGCCAATAATAACTACATATTGGAAAGCTCCTAATGGTAGCTTTGAGTAGTCACAATGAACTATTCATCAACACGAGGCATCTTGATTGCTGCTACGGCAGGTGCTCGTCTCTTATACCTGATGCCTGTAACCTCATTATGGTCTGAGGACCTCCATTTCCTTTAATGTTTGGAAGAGATCAGGGGTATATACATCCCTTAAAAAGAGTGCCAAGAACTCATGTTGATGATACTATTTATTTATACAGAAAGACATCTATGTTGCATATATACATTTAAGAGTACAAAGTAAAAGGTAACTAACTTGCTAACTGAGATAATGTCTCTCTTATTATTGCAGGAAAGACTAATCAGAGGGGAGTTCATGATTAGCTCTGAAAGCATCTACAAGAGCGCTGAGGAGCTTTGGGATGGAGAGATCTAAGTGGGCAATATTTTGGTTCTATCCATTGTCCCACACTAGGATAGCAAGTTTCTTATAAATAATACATCGTTTATATCTTGTAATTCTAGCATTTAATCTTCCAACAGTTTGTAATACGTATAAGCTACCTGCAAGAGAAGCACCATGTAGTTGGTCTTATATGAATAAAACTGTGATCTCCGTTGCAACAACAACAGTTTAACATGATATGTTTGTGCACATATGGATGTGCAACTAGAGTTCAGGTTTTATCTTTTGTGCGAAAAAATAATTGATCTTCTTTCACGAGATAAATCATTGGATCATGTAGGTATTTGGAAACATAAATATGCAAAAAGCTATCTATTTCTCATTTTGGAATAAGAAAATGGTGAGATGGGAAGTTACGTTATAAGAGGGATGCTGTATGGGACTGCGATGGCGAAGGAGATGGAGGGCATTGCAGCATAGTGGAGTTAGAGTATTGCGGTGAGGGTGGATGCATTCAGATTGTATTGTTTGAGCGAAAATAATTGATTTTCTTTCACGATGTTGACCATCAAATCATATTTTGCATGGATTTTAGAGCACTCTAAACTACTCCATACCTATGTGCCTACGTATATCTCGAAGCGACAATTGTATGATCCAACATTTCGCATGAAAGATTCAACTCCTATTGGAGTTAGAAAGGGTACGTTGCCAAAGAATTCCATTTCAAGCTATCTTTTCCTAGCACACCCGCTAGAATAATATATTAGTCATGTGTGACCTGGATCTAATGGTGAGCTGACTTGATCCTTTGCCATTTAGATTGGATGGGCTGTAAATAATGATGCTCGTGTTGATGTGCTTTCAAATGATAAAATACGACCAACCAACCATCACTTACTACCCACTGTATCCAACTGATAGTTTTGCATATTGTTTGATTTTTCTAGCAATCCCTCGCAAAAGAAACCTAAAAGCCAAAATCTCCTCCTAATAATGGATCTAATAGTCTTGTGATTAGAAAATATGATATTCTTCTTTTTTTTTAAATTTTAAATATAATTTTCACCGATACATATTATACAAATAGAGGATACATATCAAATAAATTAATCAAGCAAGTCAATATACATATCTACATAAATCAATACATATTTTTAGAATATAAAATTCATCAGTATATAGTTTATGGTCAGATGATACACATTTGGCGAACTATTTATCTAGCAATCTAATACATATCTTTAAGCATAGATAAAGTTTTTGAAACATCATATTTACCAACACATACTATATGGTTAGATAATACATATTTATTGACTTCTTCTTATATACTGGAAGCTTCTTGATACACATCAACAGTGATTCGATGTATATTTCTACATATATACTATGTTTTAAAAATCATATATCGATTTATCTGAAGGAGTGTAATAGATCACTGCTAAATGTGCACTAAAGAAACTAGAAATATATATCAGAAAATTGACAAGTATACATCACCTGACCAGATAGTACACACTGGTGAATATTATATTCTAAAAATTATACATCAATTTGCTTAGATGCGTGTATTGAATTATTAGATAACTAATTTATTAAGTATATATCACCCGATCATGTACTATGTATTAGTGAATATGATATCATGAGAACTATGCATTGGCGGCGTGTATTGTGTTACTAGATGACTAATTTGCTAACTATGTATCAATTGACCGTGTATTGTGTATTGATAAACATAAAATTTTGGAAACTATGTATTAATTTGTCTAAAATAGGTTTAGGTCCAAATGGTATACCGAGTTCAAATGGGATCGGTTCAGATTTGAATTCAATAAATCCAAATCCGACTCAAAAAATAGAATGGGTCTAATTTTAAAATCTAACCTAGCCCCATGAGTTCTTTAAAATGGGTTGGATTGGGTTTAATAGGTTGGGCCAGACCGAGTCATGCATCAACCTGACGGACTTGTAGCCTTACATAAAGGAAGCTAAATGCAGTAGTCTTCAAAACCTCTGAATTCTGTAAAATGAAATATCTTCTATAGGTGAACCTTTGGTTCACCTATAATCGAGGTCATTCCTAATTCACACAATCCAACAAGTAATTTATACATATGTGACAAAATAAAGAACTATAGACTAGATATTTCATCTCCAATCTCATCATTTTTTTGTTGATTCCATGCATTATACTTCAAGAACAATCTCAGTTCTTTGCCAATTTGAATATAAAATCTTCCACAAAATTCAGCCAATACCACATCCTTTGAAATAAGTTAATTAACAAAAGATCAGATGAAAAAACTGGCGTGAATTTCTGAATAATTCAGAGGACCTCAAGAAGCCCAAATTTTGAAAGAAATTGGAGACTAGAGAATGGAGCTAACTCCTAACCCACCTAATTCAAGAAGTGATAATAATACATAGAAATTAGTAGTATAGGCTCGAACTTTCACTCCAGTCTTATGTCTCTGGGGTCAAGTTCATGCATTAAACTTCAACAGCATGCTTAATTCATCATTGATCCCACTACAAATTTCCCCGAATCTTCTAACTTAACCAAGAAAAGATTAGAGGAAATCACTAAGCAATATATATATATATATATGGCAACTTGTTTGAAAAAAATATTTACTGATTCTCACAATGGAAGATTTTCCCAATCCTTAGAAATTTGCAAAATTAAAGAAAGATAATTATTCTTAACAAAAAAAAAGAAAGATAATTAGTTCCCTATTTACGTATTTGAGTACGGCTTAAAAGTACGCTATTCTCTTGTTTGATGGGGAAAGGCAGCCTTATGATTGTCTTCTTGAATTCCATTTAGCATCTGTATATAGCAAATATTTGCTGATTCTCACCATGGAAGATTTTCTCACCAAATTTTTAAAGATCTACTCAATTGAAGGGATGATATTTAGTTTCCTTATTTACATCCTGAATGGCTTAATTAAAGTCCTTGACTTGCTGTTATCTCTCTTTTGATAGGAAAATGTAGCCACATTATTGTTTCTTTAATTCTATTCGGCATCCATGCATAGCAACATTTTTAAAGGAAAAAAATTTAAGTAGATTTTCTCACCAAATCTTTAAAGATCTACTCAGAGGAGATATTTATTTACACCTTGGACAGCTTAAAAGTCCTGCTATTGTCTCTTATAATTTGACTGAAATGGGCAGCTTTGTCCATTCAGCATCTATTTATAGTAACCTTTTTAAGGAAAAATATTTGCTGATTCTCATCATGGAATATTTTCTCACTAAATCGTCAAAGATCTTTATTTTATTTATTTTTTTTTGATGAAAATGAGAGGCAGGGTCACCACCCAGCTTTTATCAAAGAAGGGGTCAAAGATCTTTTGAAATAAAGGGAAGTTACTTAGTTCCTTATTTGTACTGCATAAAAGTCCTCGCTTCCCGTTTGTTTGATTGGAAAAGACAGCCTTGGTTGAGTGCTTTATCTAATTAATTTAAAAAAAAATTATTTACAAAATAATTTAATTTTAACTTATTTATCAGATTGATACAAAAAAATAAAATATCATTTGAATGGCATTTTATCATCGCCATATCACCCATCTTTTCCTCAATTTTCCACGTAAACGATACCAAAAAAAAAATTAAAATCGCAAAATCAATAATATTTTTGAAAACGTCATTCCAAATAACGTTTTTAAAAACGTCATATTTTTTGACGATTTTAATTTCTTCCCCAAAAAAAAAAAATTTTTAAAATTAAAATTTAAATTTATAAAAAAATAAAAATTATAATTTTGATAAAAATAAAAATTATCATTCAATTAATATCCCCATTTCAAATTATCTTTTTTAAAAAAATCTGAATAAAAAATTGGGGTAAAAAATTTAAAATACCATAAAAAAAGAATTGAAAAAAATAGAAATAATAATTCTAAATTTTAAAAAAATAAAAATTT
>KE504998.1:200395-215192 GCA_000441515.1 Elaeis oleifera | reverse complement strand
ACAGATTCTTAAGGTGGAAGATTTTCTCACCAAATCTATAAAGATTTTTTTTTGTGGTAAAAATGCATAAAAATATTTAGTTTCCTTATTTACACCTTGGATTTGCATTCTTCCATTCAATTCAGCGTCACATATAGCAACCTTTTTGAAGGAAGAATACATACTGATTCGCACCATGGAAGATTTTCTCATCAAATTTTTAAATATATGAAAAGATATTTAGTTTCTTTATTTACACCCTGGAATAGGAAAATACAGCTTTGTGATTTTTTTCTTCCATTTATTCAACATTAATAGATGGCAACCTTTTTAAGAAAGATATTTATGGATTCTCACTATCAAACGTTTTCTCACTTGATCTTTAAAGATCGACTCAATTGAAGAGAAGACATTTATTTCCTTATTTATACCTTGGATCGTTTAAAAATCTTTTGTCACTACAGAAGATTTTTTTATTAAGAGCCAGTTTGGATGGTTGGACCCAATCCTAACGGATTCAAGCCAGCCTACTCAAAAGATGGCGGTTGTAAAATAGGCCAAGCTTTTTAATTCTCTATTTTAGTAATTGAGCTACGAATCTCATAGAATTATGAGCCCAACCATCCATATAGACCCTAATCTTTAAAGATCTCGAGACTAAAGAAAAATATTTGGTTTGTTACCAAAAGGGAAATATTATTTCTTTATTTACATCTCCGATGGAAGATTTTCTTACTAAATCTTTAATGATCTGCTGAATCAAAGAGAAGATATTTAGTTTCCTTATTTACACCTTGAACGGCTTTAAAGCCCTCGTTGTCATCTCTTGTTCGTTAGGAAAGAACAATCTTGTGATCGTCTTCTTCAATTCCCTTCAGCATCTTAACCATGAAGACCCAGCGCTTGTTTTTGATATTCTTCATCCTTGCAGGACACTTGGCTCTTAGTCAATGTAAGCATGAAGCTACTCTCTTCATCAGCCTCCCTTTCTCACTCCCTCCCTTTATCTCTTTCTATCTCTTTCATAAGAAAACAGCTATTCATTCATTAAAAACATAATTATCATTTTCAAGGCGAAGAGAGAGCTAAATTATTTTCTTGCAACTTATATTTCTCGACTAGTTTTAAATGTTTGGATAATAATTTTTGATGGTTATATTATGGCCAACTTCAGAATAATTAAATTTCTAATCTTCAACATATTTTGGACAGGTCAATGCTTTAAAACAACTGTATCGATCACAATATTGACGACCAAACCTGCTACTGCTGTCCATCCAAACAGCCCCAGCCACGCTGCTATAATACATTAGATGAATGCAAGGCTGGCTGCCGTGCGTGTCAACCCAACTGCCTATCTGCTTCAGGAGACCTTTACCATCCATAAGTTCCAGGAAAGAATACGTACTTGTTCTTCTAAATAATAATCCGTGCATGCAATATATATATATATATATATATATGCATTGCCTGCTTTTTCTGAAAGTGATAATAATCTAGCCAGGTGTGAGATATATTCCCAAGAATGGCTATTTGTGGAGCAAGGAACAACTAGAAGTTGATGCATGGTTAATGACTCTTTTAAGTACGATAATTGATCATGCACTAAAAGGAACCATGACATATATATTTTGATGTACATCTCGTTTCATATTTCCGATATGTGACATTGCTCACGACTAGTTTTCATATCGGGCAATATTTGCACCGTAAAATGCTGTGTAGCTTTTGGCTGGGATCCATATGTATATTTTTGGATGCAATGGCTTAGATAAAAGCAAAGTGTTGGAAGCTCCCAATCATCGTTCTTTCGTGCGAAGGATGAAACCCAAACCTTTCCCTCACTACAATTTAACTAGCCTCATGCATGAGAAAGGATAAAAATTCACTATCACCATGATCAGACTTTTATTACAAATTATATAAGATTAAGAGAGTCCAAAAGAACTAATTCTACCATTCATCTCATGATGATTCGGATTGGTATGAGGTTAAGAGACTCCATAGAAGATTATATATCTCGGTTCATTATTATTAGGGAAAGTCTCAAAAACTTAAAACTTGACAGGATTTCTAATATAAAATGAATTGAAAAAATACAATCCTACATTATCCATGTTCTTCACGTGCATCATGGTCAATGCTAGTCAAGTGATTTATCCATTCATTGCTAAGAGCAAAAAATTATGGCATGCTCAATGAGGCAGAAAAAGGGTTTTATGGTATTATTTTATGCAATAAACTCCATGGGAAGCTGAAATGTCACCACATTTGTGGAGACCACCGTAATCTTCAGTTTTAGCTATGGAACCAACTAATTAGATCGTATGGGCTATAAATAAGGATGCTCATGTTGACGTGCTTCCAAATGATAAAATACGACACATCCACCACAATTTACTACTCACCATATCTAACCGATGGTCATGCATATTGCCGGGTTTTTCTAGAAACCGATCTCTCCAAGATAACCAATTTTATGAAGAACGATGGTCATTAAAAAAAAAGGGGAATAGATTACACAAAGACCTCTGAAGTTTAAGTCAGTTGCACTTACATCTCCTAAACTTTAAAAATATCAAATATGTTCCTAAAGTTATCGAAATATTCCAATGAGATCCTGCTATCTATGTCCATTAATGGAAAGGTATCACATGACTATTATATGATATTTTACTTTAACAAATGACAAAATACCCTTAATATCAATTGCCGATGGGATGTGACTTATGGCACCAAAAATCTCGAATCACATGAGGTAATCACATGGCCTATTACTTTCCAAGCCATCAACTTAATTTTTACATCGAAAGAACCCTAATTAAGCAAAAGAGAAGAAGAAGAAATCCCAATCATGCGAAGAGGAAAGGGGTGGTGTGGAGGGAGAAAGAGATTATGCAGACTTTCGAAACAAGTTCTTTCAGAAATATATCCTCTCATACGGTCGATTTTTGCAATTATGAAATCAGATCACTGTTGAGGATCTCATAGACCACTGCAAACCCTGGCCAATATTTGTTTGGATGCGAGATGTATACGATATGTTCACATTGCTCACTTTTGATGGCTTATTCTATTTTTAGCTTTAATCGATCTCCAAACCTAAATTGATATTCCAGATAAATGGAGAGACTGTGGTTACTTTCGTTGGTATGATCTACCTTCAAATCCAAGGGATAGGGATGCTGTTGCGATAGAACAAGAAGCTTGAGACTGAAATTTCAAGTTACAGAAAAAGATAAAATATTTTGTTTCCTTATACTAGTATATTGTATTTATATGTGTTTGTATGTTAAGGCATCTATGTTTTAAATATTCTAAGTAAGCTAATTTTTTATGGATTTGAATGTTTGAGCTTCGTCCCACAAGTTGATGTAATCCTATTGGGATATTTCAAGGCTAATTTGTAATATTTAAGGAATTATATAATGAAAATCTATTTCATTAAAAATAGATATGCATTCTTTGGAATTTTAATTTTTGATTATACAGGTGCATATCGTTCCAAATTAGATTATAGTGTCACTATAAAATGATCAAAATGGAATACATGTTATCAACTAAGATACCATAAACTTTCGATGAGGAATGCATTTCTTGAAGTAAGAACCGGTGGCTTAATAAAAAGGTCTCTATAGGCCATTTCCTAGAACAAGAATAGCATACAGTCATGTTTTGCCAAAAATTATGATGTTGCGCAGATGTCCCTTAATCTTTAAAATTGTAACACTTACACCTCCTATAGTTTAAATTTGTTATAGTTACCCCTCTTATAGTGTTATCATGTGGCATAGACACCCCCTATTACTATTTAAAAAAAGATGAATAGAGATATCTTGGCAGATGGAGTTGTGGAACCTGATACAAGATGTAATAATTTTTCTAATTCTATATAACAAAGCAAACTTTGTACCTATCAATCTATAATATGTATCAATATATTTGACATTCTTCCAGTCTCAAGTTTAACATGATATATAATATATGATCTAAACAAACAAATCAAATCAAAACTGCCATCCAAAATTCATCTAAATGCCAAATAGAATCACAAACTAATTAGAGTCCATCCTATATCACAAGATGTAATATGATACATTGCCATAAAATGAGATAAATAGAATCCATACATGTAAATCTATCTTGTATCACACTATATATTGCCACAAAATGCTCAAAATAGAATTCATTCATGTAAATTCATCTAAAGGCATAATTTGTATCACAAACTAAACTTTGTATCTCAATCCATGATATGTATTAATCATTTGACAGTCTCTCAGTTTGAAGTTAAACATCATATACAATATATGATCTAAACATCAAATCAAAACTGCCATCCAAAATTCATCTAAAGACATAATTCTGCTGGTTGGGAGGTTTCTGCTGGCTGGGAGGCTTTGTGCTGGCTCGGAAGAAGCTGCCGGTTAGAATGATTGTATCACAAAATGTAATATGACACATTGCCACGAAATGATATAAATACAAAATGATAATGCCTGGAATTATATAAAATGGTAAAGCCAATCTATATCACACTCTAAAAATATAATTTTGTATCATATTTTGCCAGTCTCAAGTTGAACATCATATCCCAACTGCCATCCAAAATAAATCATATCCCTGGCTGGGAGGCTAGTTGGAAGGCTTGTGCTAGTTAGAGGCTTGTGCTGGCTGGGAGGCTGGTTGGGAGGAGACAGACAGAGAAACAATTGGATGGGAGGATGTAGCCTTGGAGGCTAAAGTACATTGGCTACTAGCTCTTGCTATTATTTATGATAGAGTAGCCATCTTCATGGAAATAAGTATTGAAAGTAAGTATTGAAACATAATAAAAATCTAGTAAAATACATATTAAGACTAATAAATGAGCATTTTAAATCTATGATCTATTTCTTTTCCTACTCATTTTGCTCTCCATTTGACTACAACCAATATTCTATTCTTTCTACTTTGGCTTCTCCTTTTTAGGTCCCTTGTAAGTCCTTGAATTATGGCCCCATTTTTTGCAATTCTCATATGTTAGAGAACCACCCCTTCTTTAATTCTAGAAGAATCTTTTAGCTCATCCACTTCTTTTCTTCTTACCTTTTTGGGTCTACCTGGAGGGTCCTTTAGGGAGGGGGACATACAATGAGGTACTCTGTCCTTAGCCAAACTTTCATGTTAGGAACCAACTCAATGATCTTCTCATAAGCCTTAAAAAATGCTCCTTTGGTGTACAATGCATTGACAAAATGGTGTACATCCTTTTTAGCATATATAATAGTTGTCACTGCAGGACTACATGGGATGCCAATTAAATCCTATATCATATAGCCATATGTACTCTCCTCCAAATTAACAACAACTCTATCACTATGATGTGCCACTTTAAATCTACACTTGCCTCCCTTTATGCAATTGCAACCCATAGCCTCCAACTTATTTCTCTCCAACTTCTTCTGAATCTTTGGACAAATGGCCCCTGTAATTTTATCTAATTCTTCTCTTTTTGCTTGGAATTGCTGCATCAAGAGCCTTCTAATAGTCTCGAATAAAGTGATAATAGGCTTATCTCGAGCATCAACTTTATACTTATTGAATGACTCACAAATATTATTCAACAACATATTAAATTTACTTTTTGAAGAAAATGCATATCTTGACCGCAACTTAGGTGGTGCTCTGTCAGCCACTGCCATGCCATTTTATCCAAC
The DNA here is from genome assembly GCA_000441515.1 of Elaeis oleifera. NCBI lineage: Eukaryota > Viridiplantae > Streptophyta > Magnoliopsida > Arecales > Arecaceae > Elaeis > Elaeis oleifera. The sequence goes on along the minus strand of KE504998.1, from coordinate 209,514 downwards.
TGACGTAGCTCATCCATGTCAGATTGAAAGTCATAATGTGTGATCACTCTAACACATTTTTAGAGAATATCTCTATAATTTTTATCCTTTTAAATCCAACATTTTTAAAATTAATGTGCAAATACCGCACACAGAATATATGATCAACGATAGAAAGCATGGTTTGAAATATCTCAACAAGACCTTACACAATTATTTAAAAAGTGAATAAGTTAAGAATACCTAAGTACAATACTAAAATAATTTTGAACTAAAATTAAGCATTTTTGAATAAAAATTTATCTTCTGTCTATCTGACATAAAGGTACAACTATACTCTTCTAAGGATCCAATGTTATCCAATAAATATATCAAAAATTAGCTCCAGCTATCCTTTGTTTCTGCCTTGACCACAGCCTATGTGATGGAGAATATATTTTCATTACTATCTTTTCCGACTGTAGCTACAAGTTGTTCTCCAAATAAGCCTTTCAAATGGTATTGTCCAGTCCAATGATAGATCTATAGTCATTGACAAAGTCATGCTTATATACTGCAAGACAACAGTATAATCTTCTGAAGATAGACTGACTGGATTCATTTGGTCTACAAACATCCATCAACATTGTGCTTCCAGTATTAGTTTGCATAATTATCTGGCAATGTATACTCATATAGATGGGTATACTAGTCCTTATGGCTCCCCTGCACCATCTCTAGTGCTTTGTTCTTGGCTCTGTAGCATTGTGACTTCGAAATAGAGATCTTCACATCCCTTCTTACATGCTCTTTGAAGTCCTCGATACTCCATTTTGCATTTGATCTAATCTCCTCAAGATACTTCTCTGCTAGAAACTTGGATGTGATGTTGTAATTTTCAAACTATCTCTCATATTGATGCATTGACTGGAAGGCCTTGATTTGAAATGTATCCTCCCTTTGTACTGGTAAAACATGAATCCTCCACCCACAACTTTGCTTGCAAATAGCCATAATCTAACTTATCTCATTCTTTCTATAGGCAAAATCAAAGCCCTCTTGTATAATGTAAAGCCACAGCATCTTTTTAAACTGTGCGATATTGCTAAACCTCATTCCAACAGAAGGTTTGATGGTTCGTTTCATATTTGTAAGATCATTAAATTCAAAATAGTGTGGACCACAGAGATCTCATCATCTGAATCTGTGTTACTATCCAAACTATGGAGATGAGAGCTATCACTACTCTCTACTTCCATCCCAGTAGGTTGCTGGTTTTCAAAAAATCTACACCTACATGTAGAAAAGAGTGTTGTGTCCATGATCCTAATTCTCATCAATAACATCTCTATCCGCATACTCATCAAATAGATCATCATCATCATCCTCTGAATCACTTAACTAAGTGATCCACTAGTACTGCTGGAACTGCTAAGTGAAGGCTCTTTCAAAAGGATAGCCATTTTTGTATATCTGGAACCTCTTTTTGTTGATCATTAACTTTAGACTTTCTAAATATTGGTGGTCTTTTTTCACTGACCCTTTTTATAGCCATTCTTTTAATTTTGATTTTTGAGATGGAAGCAATTTCTTCCTGAGTAGCTAGACACCGCAGCAGTAGAAGGGGGTATCTCCTGAATATCTTCTTAAGTAGCACAGTACTAGCTTGAACCTATGGATGATCCACTTATACTTGGACTATATCAGTCCCTCTCCTGCAAGCAAGCATATCCAAAATATCAACATTAGTGCCTCTAAGTTCCCTCAAGCCATTTTCAAAAGTATGACCTGGTATGAGGTAGTAAAAGTGGATCCCATTGGTATATCCTAACTGACCCAGCATGTCTTGTAGCTCTATAATGCTAAATCTATCTAGATCACAGTTATCAAAAAATTTAGAATAGCCTCTACTATAGTGATAATTAGGATGATACTTGATGGACCCACCATAGTGGATTTGTACCGTAAAAAATCATTCTCCATCCCTATAATAAGAAAAAGTGACACATGAAAAACAATTATCAAATATTAACAAACTTAAACAATAGTTCAAAATAAACATCAATCCAAAAGACACTAAAACATCGGTCCTAACAATAGCTTAAAAAATTGACTTCACTGTACAACATACATTTAAGGAGTCTTAAAGAAATGTCTATATTCAATTGAACATTGATAGGAGTGGAGCTAAGAATTTTTAAATACTTTCAAAAAAGTGGCACATAATAAACTAAAACAAAGTGGCACATGATAAAAAGCTACATGTTCAGAAAATCCATAGTGGGACCATGATAAAGGGGCAGATGTTCAGAAACAAAAATATACTTATAAAAAACCACAACAATAATCCAAAGGTAATTTAAAGCAACACAAATAGGATTACAATAGATCATTTTTATGTTCACATGCAACACAAATGGGAGTACAATAGACCAACGGCCGCAATCTCTATTCTATGCCCATTTAACAAATGGAATAAAGCCACCAATCAAAGGCATACCAAATTGGATTTCATGACCAACCATCAATGATATTTAAAAAGCCTTTTACATTGAAAAAATCCTAAATTTGATCTCTAATTATGAGATTTTTATGCCTTAATTTAAAGCAACCTAATAAACAACATCATAACGCACTAAATCATCATTAATCAACCCTAAAATGAAGAAATAAAGAAAGAGAATTACCGATCAACAAAAAGATAATATATTTAGGATGAGTGATTGAAAACTTCGGATGCCAGCAAAGGTCATGCATGAGAAAAGAGGGACTATCGAAGATGTGCAAATGGTGGCATGGTAGTTGGGTCATCTGAAATTCACCAAATAGAGGATGACAGAAGGATGGGATCCAAACCGAAAACCCTCAAAATTAGGAGGGGCGTGGTCAAAACCCATTTCAAACAATTAATCCTGATGACAAAGAGATATTTCTGTATAACAGCAAGTGGATGCCGTCAATGGTTAAGTGACCGTCGGGATCTCATTGGAACATTTCGATAATTTTAGAAACATGTTTGATACTTTTTAAAGTCTAGGAGATATAAGTGTAATTGACCCAAACTTGAGCGGACATTTGTGTAATTTATCCCAAAAAATCAGAATTATTGATGATAGTGTTAGATAAAACATTCCTCTCCCTAGGGCTGAAATCGGATTAGATATGGATCGACATTAGCGTATCCATATCCATATTTATTTTGTCTGATGAATACAAATATAGATATGGATATTATTTGGATGCAGAAATTCATATATATATATTTATTTTAAATAGATACAGATATAATTCGAATACAAAAGATATAGATATAATTATGGATATAAGTTGGATAATTAAATTTTATGACTACAGAATTAAAGATATTACTAAATAAATGATAAATCAAGTTAATAATATATTTATATATTTATATATTTTTAAAAAATTAATAAATACTATACATAATTATATAAGGATACAGATGGGTTCGAATATTCGGATATGGATTGGATAGTTGTCTCTCTATATCTTTTGTTTTTGATAGATATAGATACAAATGCGGATATTTATTAGATCCTCAAATTTTTATCCATATTTGAATTAATTCGGATATAAAAATAGATCCAGACAGATATTATCTATATCACTTTCACTCTATCTCTCTCCTCTGTTGTTAAACCTATCGCAATGTAACATATATTTCTTACCTAAAGGATAGAAAAATAATCAAAAATACGTATGGGTGGGTCCCATTTCTTTTAGGGAATAAGAAAGAGTATATTGAATAAACAGATAAAGGGACCAAAAAGCGGGCCACTTCTTCCCCTGTTCCCCCATCGTTGATCTAATGACTTGGTTATTTTCTACCATACATAGCATGTATAGCTGACATGTCTTATAGTTGTCAGCTGGACAGTGGAGTTACAAGTTGAGAAATCGACTTTAGTTATACACTAGCGTGTAGCCCGCGCTTCACAGCAGGATTTAATTTAAATAAAAAAATTAAATATTATATTAATATATAAATTTTCATACAATATAATATATAATATTTTCATTATCCAATAAACTTATATTTATGCTAATCTTTATCAATCATAATATTTTTATTAATTAAAATATAAATATCAAAAAATTTATAAAAATATTATTGAATTGAGTTTCATAACAAATATAATCAAAATGATTGAAGAAATAAATTATAATATCTAAAATTAAATTACCTCCAAAAAATAAAAAAATAAAAACTAATAATTAAGATATGTTACCAAATTATGCTGGGCTATTTTCTAGAAGGTAATTTTTAAAAAAGTTCGATATGAATCTCTTTTTCAAGAGTTGAAATAAGAGATTTTTGTCAAACCTGAGATAAAAAAGATTTGGAGCTAGAACTTTTAGACAAATTATCAAGCCAAGATTCACTTTTTAAAAATATGCTGATGATTTTAAAATTATATGCACTATGCAGCGGGCTTGACCGAAAGGAATAAAATAAATAATTATAAAAAAATTAATCAACATTAACCTAATCTCTAACCCTAAACTCAACCCTAACCCCAAACTCAACCCTAACCCCAACACCAAGTCCATCCCAAACCATAACCCTCAACTTAACCCTAACCCAACCCTTAGTCCTGGCACCTAACCCAAATCTGACCCTAACCCTAATCAAACTAACCCATTAACCCGACTATCTAGAACTCGGTTAGTGCACCCACCAACCCAATAACATGGATCCAAATAGAGTTGGATCCACCATTTTGTTGACCCAATACCCATCAACCTGAAATATGTGAGCTCATTGAGTTGGAACCTAATAATCCGATTTCTCCACCAGCTAGCTCACACCCAATCCACTAATTCAACACCTTGGCTTCTTCTTTTTTTGTTTACTCACACCTCACACAATCTCTGAACCAGACCATTTCTTTCCTGCATGGCTTCTTCCTTCTCGATTTAAGCACTGAAAGGCTATCGAATGTGAACAGCAATTGTACCACAATCTTTTATTGTGGATAGCTGCCAAACCATGGCAGCAACCCTTTGGCCCTTCCTCCCTTAAATGATGTATGTGGATGGAGTAGAAGGCTGCCCAAATACAAATAGCAATCCTCCCGCATTTCTGATGAGAAATCAAACATGATTTCTCATATGATGGATCGAAAATGTAAAAGCTATTCAATTTTCATTGGCACTTTTCCATTAGACTAATGAAGAAATACAAAGCATAATGAATGTTCAAACAAATCTAAAAAAATATGTAACTCATCTTTTTTGGCTCAGTTCTTTTGTTTGTTCTCGAGCAAACTGATGAAATAATAAAAAATAAAAAAATAATCAATAAGAATAACAATGCCAACGATATTTTGATCTACCGAGTGTTCTAAGGATCATTCTTTTGATCTTTTGAATCCTTCAATAAACCAACAAAACAACAAAAAAAGGCAGTGAAAAAAATAAAAGGAAGAACACCAGCTATCTTTATCTTTTTTCTATTGAGTCGAAACAAAAAAAGAATTGAAAAAAAAAATACTGCTGCTACTTGGAGAAAAAACCATCCGATTGAGACTCATCAGAATGGAAAAGCAGAGAAAAATTAATAAAAAATATAAAAATATAAAAAATTAAAGATAAGACTTTTTCATGCATAGATTAATTTTTTTAAAAAAAAATTAAACCCCATCCTTCTCTACCATATCTTCATCGAAAATGTCATCCGATGGATCATCTCTACCGTATCTTCGTAAAAAATATCATCCGACAGAGATCCCGTTGGATAAATCGTTATCACGACAACAAAACCCCATAAATTGAAAATTTTTTATCACCAAGAAAAGGATCCTTTCAACCAAAAATCTACAAACTCTATAAGATATCGCGCTCCTACCAGATTAAGCTCTCAAAGGACCAACCGACACCGCCACAACTCGCACAAAATCTTATATACTACAAAAAAAAACAAAAAAAAAATCGGAACCGAAGTAAACCCTCTAATCTCTCTTTGAGCGCTCTCCTTTCCCACGGATCTCCGAAAAAGATAATGAAATGATAAGAAAAGAGTCGAAAAGAAAAAAAAAAAGATGGGAAAGGTCTTAAATTTTTTCCATCAATCCTTTGTTTTCGTTGATTTTTCCTAATGTTTTCTCCCTTTTTTCTCTATTTGTTCCGTCCTCTGGAGTCCCAACCGGGTGGGAGGCTTGGAGCTACCGAAGAGGGAAGATGGCTGGGGTTTCATGTTGGTATTTCCTTTCTTCTTTTTTTTCTTTTTTTTCCTCTATTTCTTCAATCCTCAAAAGTCTCAACCGGGTAGGAGAGCCTTGGAGCGACCGAACACGAAAGATGGCCGGGTTTTGTGTTGGGTATTTACTTTTTTTTTTCTTCTTTTATTTTTTTTTTAGAGATTTATGGGAAGGAAAGCACTGAGGGAGGTTGAGAGGAAGGCCGACGTCGGTGACGATGGGGAGGAAGGCGACGGCGGAGACCGGTGGAAGGTGGCGGTGAAGAGAGTAGGGATGAGATCGGCGTCTCTCTTGTTCGGGGATCTATGGGAAGGAAAGCACTTGAGGGAGATTAGAGGGAGAAGCGGAAGGCGGAAACCGACAGGAAGTACCCAGATATTAGCTAGAATTTTGTGTTGTACCCAGATAGGATACGATAATAATTTTTTTTTTTTCTTTGAAATGAACAGGAGGTAGCCGGGAGCTACCCCTTTCTATTAGATAGGACCAATCATGACTTCTTGGTCCGGTTAGAGATTTCAAACTATCCCAAAGTGCAGAGTGGTCATCTCCATTCTTTGTAGAGATTATATATCCCATGCACGGAAGGTGTCCACAGCATTGATAAGAAGTAAACAAATTACTCTTTTGTTCAAGAATATTCATGAGTTTGTTTCTCTCCAAACTAACCAACATTCGGTAAGCAACAATTGATTCCCCGCCTTGTTGCCAAGCCTTTTCTTGTTGATCTTCGTCCATATTGTCCAAAGGTGATTGAAGGAGGATAGTCCGTATCTCGACTTGAGCTGAAGTTTAATGGTAGTCCACAAGCTCTACCAGCAAGTTTAATGATTAAGCTCTGCCATTTAGGTGTTACAAGCAAGAAATTTAGTTCCTTGTGGATGACTTAAAATTAAGTCCTTTGTCACCATAGAAATTTCTCTCACTAAATCTTTAAAGATCTCTAAATTAAAGAGAAAACATTTAGTTTCCTTATTTACACCATGGATGGAAGATTTTCTCACTGGATCTTTAGAGATCTGCTGAATTAAAGAGAAGTTACTTAGTTTCCTTATTTACACCTTGGATGGCTATAAATTCTTCGTTGTTGTCTCTTGTTTGTTTGATAGGGAAAAACGATCTTGTGATTGTCTTCTTCAAGTCCCTTCAGCACCTTAACCATGAAGACCAAGTGCTTGGCTTTGATTTTCTTCATCCTTGCAGGACTCTTGGCTCTTAATCAAGGTAAGCATAAAGTTACTCTCTTAATCATCAGCTTCCCTCTTATCTTTTTCTATATCTTTCATAAGAAAAACATAATTATTATTTTCATGGTGAAGAGAGCTAAAATCTTATCCCGCAACTTCCATTTCTTGACTAGTTCTAAATATTTGGATCGTAATTTTGATAATGAATTTAAATTATGGCCAACTTCAGAAGTTTTAATTAGTTCTAGCCTTTAACATCTTTTGGATATATAGGTCAAGCCATAGAAAGGATGGATGAGAGGAAAATACAGGAATGCACTGGATCCCACATTTGTCCTGATGATGACAATCTCTGCTACTGCTGCAACAGACTGCTCGTGCGACTCTGTTATAGTACACAGGCAGAATGCTTGGCCATCTGCCATCCTCCAAGAGACCTTCACCATCCATAAGTTCAAGGATCAGAATATATGCTTGTTCTCGTGAACAATAATCCATGCATGCAATATATGCATTACATGCATGTTCTGAAAGTAATAATAATCGAGGTGTGCAATATGTTTCCGAAAATGGCTCTTTGTAGAGCAAGTTATAACAACAAGTTGATGGCTAATGATTCTAAATACGATAAATTAACGATCATGCATTAAATGCAAGAGTCGGGCAGTACATGCAAAAAAGGAACTGTTGTCATATTTTGATGCACATCTCATGCTCCAGGTTGATGAACAAATCGTTTCATATTTCGATCTGCAAGATTCCTCACAACTAGTTTTCATATCGGACATAGATCCGCTGGAGTAGTGCAACATTTGTACCGTGGAACGCTGTGTAGCTTTGGATGGGATTCTTGTGTACGCTTTTGGATCCAATGTCTTGGATAAAGCAAAGTGCTGGAAGCTCCGAATCATCGTTCTTTCGTGTGAAAGGTATAATCCAAATCCTTCCCTCACTATCAGCACATGCACAACTTGATAGTTCAAATCATTTCCTTTTTTTTTTTTTTTTTTTACCAGACTTCTATTACAATTATGTAAGATTCGGAGAGTCCAAAGAATTAATTCCACCATCATCTCATGCTGATTCAGATTAGCATAAGGTTAAAAACTCCACATAAGATTATATATATATCTAGGTTCATCATTATTAGGAAAGTCTCAAAACATAAAATTTGGCACGACTTGTATCAAAAAATGAATTGAAAAGTACGATCCTACGTTATCTATGTTCTATACGTGCATCATGCCCAATGCTAGTCAAGCAAATGATATAACCATGCATTGTTAAGATCAAAATATTATGTCGCAGGATCAATGAGGCAAAAAAGATTTTATAGTACCAATTATATAATATGTTACCATGGGAAGCTGAAATGCCACCATGGGGATCTTTTTTTTGGCTTTGGGTTTAGAGACAAATCAACCATGTGTGACCAAGGATGCTCGTGCTGACGTGCAGTCAAATGATAAAATACGACACACCAACCACGACTTGCTACCCACCACATCCAACCGATGGTCGCGCATATTGTTGGGGTCTCCTAGAAACCGGTCTCTCAAGAATAACCATTTTTGCCGAGAACGATGGTCAAAAAATACGAAAATTTTTGCTGTCGATGCCCATAAATAATTTAATAAATATGGATCCTCATAATTATTAGCAAGAAGTAAAAATTATATTCATATTTATTTAAATAGAAATGGATATAAATCAAATACTAAAATTGTATGTATATATATATATATATATATAT
>KE504998.1:167991-200172 GCA_000441515.1 Elaeis oleifera | reverse complement strand
TATATATATATATATATATATATATATATATATATATATATATATATATATATAGCAACCTTTTTAAAGAAAGGCATTCACTGATTCTCACCATGGAAGATTTTTTCCACCAAATTTTCAAATATCCGCTCAATTAAAGGAAAGACATTTAGTTTTTAATTTACACCTTGGACGACTTAAAAGTCCTTGCTGTCATCAGCCAAATGAAGCCTTGTGATTGTTTCTTCCCATATAGCAACCTTTTTAAAAGAAAGGCATTTGCTGGTTCGCACCATCGAAGATTTTCTGGCCAAATCGTTAAAGATGTGCTCATTTTTAGTCTCCTTTTTTACACCTGGGATGGCTTTAAAGTCTTCGTTGCTGCCTCTCGTTTGATAGGAAAAAAACAATATTCTTGTGATTGTCTTCTTCAATTCTCTTTAGCACCTCAACCATGAAGACCAAGTGCTTGGCTTCGATTCTCTTCATCCTCGTTGGACTCCTGGCTCTCCATCAATGTAAGCATTAAGTTACTTTCTTCATCAGCTGCCCTCTCTCAGTCTCTCCCTTCTTTTCTATCTCTTTTATAATAAATACAACCATTCATTCATTCAAAACATAACTATATATTATTTCATGGTCAAGAGAGAGCTAAATTCTTTTCTCGCAAGTTAGATTTCTTGATTAGTTTAAAACTTTGGATTGTGATTTTGGTTATCAATTTTAAATTAAGGCCAACTTCAGGAGTATTTTGTTTCTAATCTTTAACATCCTTTGGACAGGTCAAGTCATGGCGCAAAAAGTGGAATGCGCTCAATCCGACTATTGTATTCATGACAAAGGTTATTGCTACTGCTGCTCGATCAAACCGACCCTGCCACGCTGTTTTGGTTCTTACGAGAAATGCATTGAAGCCTGCCAACCCCTTTTAGGAGACAAGCACCATGCATAAGTTCAAGGATCAGAATATGCACTTGTTCTTATGTGAATAATAATCCATGTACGCGTTACATGCCTTTGTCTGAAAGTAATAATAATTGAGGTATATTTCCAAAAATGGCTCTTAATTTGTCGAACAAGTTATAATAACAAGTTGATGGCTGAGGAATCCAAAGTTCGATATCATATCGGGTGCAGATACGCTGGGGTCCAACATTTGCACCGTAGAATACTTGTGGCTTAGGATGGGATCCATGAATGTAAAGTGTTGGAAGCTCTGGATCATCGTTCTTTGTGCGGAAGAATACAACCTGAAAGCTTCCCTCACAGCAATTTAACTAGCCTCATGATAAAAGATAAAAGTTCACTATCAGCACAGGCACGGGTTGATAGTTGAAATCAAGTTTTTTTCTACTTCTTCTTTCTTTTGCAATTCATCAGACTCTATTACTAATTATGTCAGAGAGTCCAAAAGAATTAATTCTACCATCATCTCATGATGATTTGGATCAGTATAAGATTAAAAACTGTACATATGATATGGGGTGAAAATAGATCGGATAATATCCATCTCGATCTATTTTTGTATATGAATCTATTCATGCATGAATAAAAATTTGAGCATCCAACTAATACTCATATCTATCTATATCCAATAAAAAAAAAAAAATAGATATGAATATGATATTGAATATCCGATTCTATTTTAATATTCTTAATTTTATTTAATACTCATGCACTTTTTTAAGAAAAATATATAATCACATCAACATATTATTAATCAATACATAATCAAACTTGTTTAGATTTTTCGTTAAGATCCCTCAGCCAATCCTCATCGATACCTTGTTTGAGTTGAGTTAATAGCCTCTAACTTCTCTTCTTCTCTCTTCTGTCTCAAAGCCTTCTTATCACGTTAGATTAGCTAGCAATTCACCAAATTTTGGTTGAACAAGACTTTTCCTATATATTCTTTCTTCTTTCACTGTACTAGTTGTCGTCACCGAACATGGCCATGCTAGGATTGTTGAGGGTCGGAGCCATTGCCATCAGAGTTGTTAGGGTCAGCCATTGTTGTGAAAGTGGTTGGCTTGAGATCATCTTTTTTTTTACTATTTATATGGAAAGAAAAAGAAAATAAGAAGAAGAAAACGAGAGAAAGAGAAAAGAAAAAAATTAAAGAAATAACTTACTCTCTTCTCTTTTCTCTCTCTCCTTCACTATTTCTCGCTCCTATTTCTCTCTTTCTCTCTAGATATCTGATGAATCAATGGAGGATCTAGAATCTAGATAAATCTAGGTTGATTGGTCGATCCCGGGAAGGATCATAGATCTGTAGTATTACTGCCACCTATTATTAATATTTTACTATCCATTATCGCCTAAGATTTTATATTTAACCTTGATTATGTAAAAGTATAACTATATACGCAAGAAGGTGCTAAGCGAAATATATTATTCTCAAGTTGATAGATCAAAGAGTTGATCAACTTTTGTACTTGAGTCTGAGACCAATAGAGAAAGGATCTTTTCCATGATTACCTATATATATGTTTTTATATTATGCATGATGATTGCTGGCTTTATGTTGAATATATGATTCTTATTATATATGTATTGATTATTTTGGTTGTTGAGGATAAGATATCAAATGATTTAAAATTAGGCAAGAAATATAATACAAAACTATTGAATGGTTTATTGATTGTATAACATGATTTATACAAGCCATGACGTGGATTATTAGTCACAGGCTGAATCGATACCTTAGATTGTTAGTCATGATTTAAATCATAATATCTTGATTTATCATCACAGACTAAAGCATGGATATCTTGGTTTATTACTATTTATATATGAGAATCTAAAAATTTTAATCTAAAGTTGGCAAGTCTAAACACCCTAATTTCCATTGGAATCAGGAAGGAGAATTTTTCTTCTCCTCCAATCACGTGCCCAACACGCATTCCATGGGTCCGGGACTTGCCCACGGGCTCATAGCTGGACAACCACATGGGATGGCATCGGTAAAGGACTCACTATTTAATGCTGTCTGTTCCCCCTTTTTTTTTTCCTTTTTTTTTTTCTATATTATTTCTGCCACAATGTCTTGATAGCCTTAATCCATCAACTTATGTTACCATCGGTCTTCACACTTTCTTACTTGTAGTGCAAGCTTCATTTATAAAGTTGGAGAAAGAGTGGTTGATGATGGTGTCTGTCTTTGATGTTGATTCTTGATTCTTCAAAAGAGTGGGTCTCTATGTTTGGCAATTTAACAATCATTATCTATCTTGTACTTTCTCAAATTTGTTTTAGAATAACACAATGCACATGTCCTGGCATTCTTCTCTCTTGTGACTTCTGTAAGCCAATGTTTCAAAAACTGCATGAACTAATTTTAGTAGGAGGAGCTTATGATTTTCTTTCTTTTTTTGCATTTTTTTATTTAACATAAATATATGCTTGATTTTATTTTTTAGAAACATTTTATTTTTTTAAAAGAATTCTATACTGCTAATGAATTAGCTTATATCTATCACTTCCTCTAAACATTAATATATACAAATAATGGTATGAATTTTATTCTGACTTATTTTCAGCATTCTAATGAATGATTATGAGTGAGATCATTAATTGCGACCATAGTTTATATGACAGTTATTGTAATGTTCCTTATTCAATTTTTCCTGGCATAACTGGACATTGTTGTCGCTGCCATCTGCTTTCTTTGTGAATATTCACTGTCATATTTTTTCTTTTCCAGGTCTTTTAAACTTGACATTAAGAAAATCAATGCTGTCGCTGCAGAAGGAATGAGGGCTTTTTTCAACTTAGTTAACTTGGTAAATTTGGATCTCGAGGGATGCTTAAATATTCATGGTGGTTTGATAAATTTGAAAGGTCACCTTATTTTCTTTGTATTTTTTCTCTCTCCACCTGTTGAAGTGCTTATTTATTAATTGTCATATTTGCAGTTTGATGTTTACATAACTAGGAAACGTAGTTGAATCAAAATCAAAACATTTGGGAATCTTAAAGCTGCAAGTGGAGTTAGTTTGTGTACCTACATTAAAAGATGGTGGATTAATGTATTCTCATACACCTGTGCATATATTGCTTTAGATTGGGTGAAGATGATATAGTCAGGCAAGATTTCTGCACATGAATGCGCATGCACGTGAATGCATGGATCATTAGGACTCATTTGATTCATAGGAAATGGAGGGTTAAAGTATGACCAACGAAAAGTGAAAAAAGCTCTTCTAATTTGATTGGAGTTTCCGAACAAAAGAGATTGAAAAAAAAAAAAATGATCTCATTGAAAATATAATTTTCATGTTCATAGAAAAAATATTCATATAGAATATAGGTTTTAACTTTCCCATAGGGTGAGAATTGAAGGCGTTTTGTTTTGAAAATATCATTTTAAGCAATCAAAAGATCTATGGTTAAAATAAATATTTTCTCCATTACGATACTTAAATCCTCTTCTACCATGATTTACAACCAAAATTATCCTTAATCATTATAATTTTTTATTGCAAATAATGATAATGTGTAGAATATGATAAGATTTTTTTTGTATGAGAGATATAATAGATATTTTATATAATTTTTTTAAAAAATAAATATTCAATTAAATATAAATTATTTTTAGTTACTTTTGTATGGCCAACCAGATATAGAAAAATATTTTCAGATATTATATTCAAAAAAATTAATTAAATAATATTTTTAAAAAAAAATTCTATGAACTAAACGAGCTCAAGGAGTACAACCACTAGTAATCAAAAAAGAATAGGATGAGTCTACCATGCCATAGACACCGTAGAAACTCCCACGCTGGCTTACTGGCCCCAGGCCACCCCCGCGCCATAACCACACACCAACCCTCACCCCCACAACAACAACCAAAAAATGGTTAATCTCTTCCACGATTGCTGGAAAGATCATAGTACAAACAGGCCGTTTCAAACATTTTGCAACTCCACGATCATGAGCAAGATCTGCCCTTTTTTTGAACTAAGTCATACGTTTCATTGACATGTAAGTCAACACCTCTCTTTTGTAGACATTCGAATAAAAGGCCCAGATTTGCTTTCCAATACGGAAGGAGATAGTGAAGCAAATTTCTTGCATCTGGTCTTTCCCTCGTGCTATAAGAGAAACATTGATGGAGTGGTCATCAATGTTATTCTTGCCCTTTAGGCAGTTACATCCATCTCAATTTAGTTTATCATTCCTTGGAAGGGACAGATGTGAGTCGTCTAGAGTCTAGACACTCAAGCTAACATGAGGGAACTGTGTCCTCTAAAAAGGAATGGAAAAGTAGAAGAATACATCACATTTAATCTTCTCAAGAACCTTTTCTAGTTGCTATTTTTTTTTTTTTTGATAAACCAGACAATTCATACAAATCTAATATGAATACATCCAAAAAATAACAGAAAAGATAATCGATATTCTTGAAATCCAAAGAAAGGTCTTCAGTCACGATCCACACCATCTCCCTGATATGCTCTGCAACATAAACGGCCATCCAGTCAGTAGTATTATTGGCCTCTCGATACATGTAACAGATCTCCATAAAAATGCAGCTCCCCATCGTGCACTAGCTATCATAAATGAGAAGATGCATTGCAGCTGATGATACCTATCCATGTAACCAAGCTACCACCATAGTGGAGTCCCCCTCGAGCACAAGTCTCTCAACTCCAAACCTCAATCAAGCAAAAGTAATGCCTGTCCACACCACTTGCAGCTTTACTTCTAGAATTGTATTGCCGATGAGGTGACAACCGCCAACAATCAAAAGCTTAGAATCCGAACCACGGATCACAAATCTCATGCCTCCTCTATTGCTTCTGACACTACCATCGAAGTTGACCTTAATATACCTAAGAGGTAACAGCTCCTAAGTAATAAATACCAGTCGGGGCGCTGTCGGGCAGCTAGAGAGTTCCAAGTTCCCCAAGTAGCCAACATCAAACCGACCAAGGTACAGTGCATGATCTCTATAGCCTGGAGCGAGGTCCTCTCAAGAGTGAGCCTCATAGACCGCCAAACATCGTCAAATAAGTCTCTGTTCCTAGCCAACTAGAAGTGACAAACAATGTAGGCCGCCCGAGTATCCACGATCCTAGATGCATCACTCTCCATGCTCCTCTGAAGGGCCTCTAAAGAGGCTAAGTAGGCTCCATGGTGGTAATGGTCATGACATAAATGTCAGCTATCCACCATACCAAGTGAGCTCGGGTGTACAGGAATAAGACATGATCAACTATCTCCTCCAAACCACAAGATGAATACATCACCGAAAGCTCCATACCTCTAGCTCACAGAACCACCCGAGTCGGGAGCTAACGCCAAGTCACTTTTCAAATGAACAGGCTAACTCTCGAATAGATGTGCAGCCTCTATATTCAAGCCCCATCAAATCTTCTAGTTGAGGGGCCCCCTGTAAGCCTCATACAGATCTCTAGTCACCACTGACGGAATGCAAGCCATTCCCCACACTCTCATATTCGGACTAGTATGAATAGGCAGCATAATAGAAAGCACCTTCTCCGCCAACTCAGCACCAAATAAGTGGGTAACTATGCCAACATTACATCCATTCTCCCCCAAGTGAAATAGGTCGCAGACATACCTCACTTTGGTGATCTCCATATTCACGAAGATAGGCCATATGCTCAATGGCAGCTCAACAATCCATGGGTCTTGTAGGATATCAATCATTTGACCATCACCCATTAGACACCTGACTCGATCTAGGACCGTCGGAGCTCGAGAGTAAATCTCTCTCCATATAAAGGAGCTACACCGACTAGACTGGATAGCATCACTAAAGTACTAAGGACTATATCGAGCCCTCATCACCACACTCCAGGAGCAATCTAACTATAATAAAAATCTAACAGTATGTTTGGCAATCAATACATCATGTCATGCCACAAGGAATTGGATACCAAGAACCCCTCTTTGGTGGGCTAGTAGGTGACGTCCTAGGCCAATAGATGTATGCCACCCTTGCCTCGATGAGACCCTCATAAGAAGCTCCTAAAGTATTACTCACATCTCATCACCACAGTCTTTGGCAAAATGGTGTGGGACATCAAGTAGATCGCAACAAAGCTGAGCACCAATTTGATAGGTGTAATCCTACCCATCATAGAAAGGCATCCGACCTGCCATCCCTCCAGTCGACCTCGGATCGACTCCTCAATCTTCATGTACTCTATCCTCCGAAGCCTGCATTCAATGACTAGGACCCTGAAGTAATGATAAGACCCAATGTGCTCCGAGATTCCCATCCTCTCATGGATCACCTGCCTCAATTGTCTCTTAGTCTTCCGACTAAAATATAATGCCGATTTCAGCAGATTGTCCTTCTACTCAAATGCCTCATAGTACTCTAGAATACGTCGGAACAAGTCATGTTTCGAACAGTCATCCGGCCAATTAAGAGATAGTCATCTACAAGAAAGAGATACAAAATCAGCCTAACTCCCAATGCGGGCTCATAGGGATCGAGATCCTGCACCGCAGTGGCCGTCTGCAGCGCTCTAGACAATGCATCAGCACAAACGATAAAGAGATAGGGGACGAGACAATATTGATAGAGGCCAATCGTAAATTGAAAGTAGTCAGTCAGTATGCCATTGGCCAAGAGAACAATGGGAGATGGCTGGACACAACCCATCATCTATCTGATCCACTGCTCATGAAAATCGAAGCTCTCCAATGTGTGCACTAGAAACTACCAGCTGATGCAGTCATATACTCTCTCCATGTTGAGCTTGATGGCCTTGAGACTACAATAAATAGGAGTTCTCCGTAAGTCATACATAAACTTTTATACAATCATCACATTATCAGAGATACTGTGACCCCCAACAAATGCGTCTTGCTCGGAACAGATCAGCTTAGAGAGCACCAACTTCATCCGATCAATCATGATCTTCGTACAAACTTTGTATAAAATAGTACAGAGACTGATAGGTCTGAAGTAATCAGACTCCGAGACATCCTGATATTTCGGGATAAGCATAATGAATGTCCTCTTCCAGATCTCCAGTATAGATCCAGAGGTAAAGAATTATTGCACAGCCTCCACCATCTTTTTCCTAATGATCATCCAGTACAATCTAAAGAAGAGATGTGGAAAGCTATCTGGATCAGAAGCCTTATCCTCCGCCATCACGTGTTTTTCCGTATCATATTATTGTATGTCGTGGTAGACCAATAAGTAGTTGTTTACAGGGTACGCTCTTTTTCTCTGTTATACAAGTTATACTCTTCTTTGTGTATGCTTAATTTATTTCTCTTCTGCAGGGTTTAACTAAACTTAAATTTCTTAACATCAGACATCGCAATTGTACAACAGATGCAGCTATGAAGCCTCTTTCAGGTAGCACCCATTTAGTTTTTTTTCCCCCCTTTAATATGGTTGAAAACTGACAAATAATAGTTTGCCAGTTCTGATTGCCAATGGGATTTATCTTCATGATCCTGCATATACAAGTGTAACGACTGTGCTTGTGTCTGTGCCCCTAGCTTGGTGTTGTGCTCATCAGGAGTCCTTTAATTGTACTAATTAACTAGCTTCATAAGATAGAATATTCAGCAGAACGAATGCTTCATAGTTTCGAAGATATCACATTATGGAATTGTTGCTAATTTTTACCATTCCTTCTGGGTCTTTATGTTCCCTTTTAGGGCTTCTAATGTTTGATCTCTGAACATTGGATCATTCTGAAGCAGTGAGATTTAATGGAATCATTCAATCTATCATGTATCTGACAAAATGTGCAGTAATTTTGTAACCATGATAGTTTTTCATTTCTTACCATGCCTTATCTTGCATTCACTTAGTTGTAAAACTGATTAAAATTTATGTGCTTCACTGATTATCCCTTACTGATTAGGCCCTCACTGACTATCCCTTACTGAGTAAAACTGAAGTTTGGCTTTCAAAGAGTTTACTAAGGCCGGTAACATCTTGTTAAATGTTACAGAGAAACATATACTATGGCGATTTTTTCGCCAGGCACCTGTCTATTTTCTTTTGATTTCACGTTGGATGAGACGCTCTACTTAACTGGATGTCTCTAGCTCTTAAAATTATTAGTATAGAAACTCTTGTTGTTAGTAAATTTTATTTTGAATTTAACAATGTCTACTTTTGGTTTAGGTCTTGCAAACTTGAAAGAAATGCAAATGTCATGCTGTAGAGTTGCAGACGCAGGCATTGCTTATTTGCAAGGCAAACATTCGGGAGAACAAATTTCCATTCTAATCTTTAACCATTGATGCTTGTTTTCCTGAATGGAACTTTTGCGGTTCGCATTAAGGCACCCCCATTTTTGAATTTTTGTCCAGAGTAAACTTGTTTCTCAAGTTTGGTTTCATGCAGGTTTATATAAACTTTCTCACTCCAACTTGGAGGTAGTCTAATGACTGCTGCTTGCTTGGAGATTATCTCAGGTAGCCCCTTCCCTGTCTTTTCCTGCATCGCTAATACATCTCTTAGTACATTGTTAAAGTCCTTGTTCTTATTCCACTTTTAATATCCAACCTCCCATGAGAAAAAAAATGTGTAGACATGTTCCCTTTATTTGGTTTGGTTTTTAGCTTGGCCGATTGATAAATAGCTTCCACCCTCTCTTTCTGTTTTGTGTGCATGGTAGATCGGCCAATTGTCAAGGACTGGGCTACAGAGCAGGGAGACTTCCCCCGAAGCAGGCTCGGTTGACCTGTAAGTTAATCATTTCCTCTGCTACGGTGCACCCACCGCTCCCCAATTGTCAACAATGAGACACCAGATTTCACCTGGTATTAACCTCTATCATCAACTTGTTAGAAGCAAGGATTAAAGTCCTGACGGGATGTCCCATGTAAGGTTGGGATGGGACTATCCTATCTAGAGGTGTGCACAGTTTAGTTCGGATCAGTTTAGGATTAATTTTCAAACCAAACCGATTTGAATCGGTTTTCTAAAACCAAAATCCGACAACATAGAAAACCAATTCAAATCAAACCGAAAAAATTTGTTCGGTTCAATATGATTTATTGGGTTGTAGACTATTTAGCTTATATCAAATAGCTAGCTTATGGGATGCACTAAACGGACTGCTATCCATTTTAATTTTTCTAACCATGACTAAATGGCCAATCTATGAGATGGATAAAATGGATAATTATTGGATGAGCTAAATGAACTAAATATAACAATGAACAGTTTATTGGATGAACTAAATGAATTAAATATTAAAATGAACAGTTTATTGGATGAAGTAAATGGATTAAATATAGAAAAAAATGAACCATTGGCATTAATACTTATGGACCGGTTTAAATCGAGTTTTCCAAAAATTTAAATCAAAATCGAATCTATTTTTTCGGTTTCTAAAATTTTTAAATTGCAACCAAATATTTGAACCAAAATTAACAATTTGAATCGATTTACTTGCACACCCCTTGTCCTGTCATCATCCAAGCATCCCATTTGGTGTGTCCGTAGACATCCCTGTCCCAATTGTTGGCATGCTGCGGGACGTAAAGTGTCCCATTCCGCACACAAACCAGAGACAGCCTGTGCCATGGGATTTGAGTCATTGGTTTGGAAGGCCTTAAAAATCAAGTGTTTGATGATGGTTGACATAAAGAACTTAAAAAGTCCCACGAGAAGACTGGCAAGCAATCGTCCTAGAATGCACTAGCAGAACTCTGATGACAGCAGAGTCTTGGAAAAGGCTTTTAAAAGCTTAAGTGAAAGTAAAAAATTAGATCCCTCCAACATTAGGAACGGAAATTATACAAGAGGGGGGATCAAATAACCATCGTACTTTGGTTTGTTTGTTGCAGTTCATTTTACATATCGTTTTATCTTTTTATGTCAGTCCATATGTTGGTACGATATGGTATGATTAATGCACCGTACCGACCCCTGATCATTTCATCCGGAGTTTACCGGATGGAACATCTTAGGTTTGCTAAGATTTCCTTAAAGCCCAGTCACCATGCTCCTAATCTAGCAGAAAGAAGCAACGGCTGGGGCGATGGAGCAACATTTGACAGGATAACAGGCACTCCAAACCAATAGCTATGAATGAGAAATTGCAGTTAAACAAACTCCATTAAACTCTCAT
Source organism: Elaeis oleifera (assembly GCA_000441515.1). Taxonomy (NCBI): domain Eukaryota; kingdom Viridiplantae; phylum Streptophyta; class Magnoliopsida; order Arecales; family Arecaceae; genus Elaeis; species Elaeis oleifera. The sequence continues at coordinate 189,100 of KE504998.1, read as the reverse complement.
GCATGTCAAAGGAAAAACCTTCCAAAACACAAACAGAATAATTTCACACTGCAACTATTTACCACCTAAGAGGAACATCACACCAAAGCAAAGCCTGATGGAAACACATAGTTACTTCGTAAGCATCTATATAATCTATGCCTGCTCTTGGTAACTATATATTTTCATGCCCTGACTGAAACAAAGAGAGAAGGAATTAAGGGCTGTCCAGGATAAAAAAAGTTGATTCAACACATAAAAGCTTTTGTAGCAAAATAGAGCAGATCGGCAGCATACCTTATCAGTTAGCCATTCCTTGGACAAGGGAACAAAAAGGTTAAAGACTGATTGCTGATTCTTCCATCACCTCTGCGGTTGATCCGAACTTGAGGCTCCTGCAGGAGGCGGTGTGGACATGCTGCTTGCTGACCCATTCTCAGCAGGTGGAGCAACTCCCCATTTTCCTTCAGATTCTAGTGGCTCCAATACATGGACACCTCCGTCTGTCAGGCCTAAGGCGAATTGATTTGGTTCCGATGGATGTGCAGCAACCACAAGGGGATAAACAGTTGTGCTGGCACATAGAAACACAGAAATCAGCAATAACCTCACATCACGACCATTCACTAGCACCCACAGCCTCTGAACAGGCATAGCCTTACTAAACTAAATTGCAGGTCATTGTCTGTTTCTGATCATATAAATAATCAAGATATACAGAAATAGCACCCATCAGTAGACAACAAAGCCATAATCATAATCATCAGACTCATCCTAGTTATATCACGTGAGTTTATAAGTTCCTCATTCATCATTATTTATTATTTAGTCGTCAATGTCTATCACTTAAAATGCTTTATTCTTGACCACCTCTATCCTTTGATGCTAACCAATGGAATGGAGCAAAAAGGAAATAAAATGACCATGTGAAAAGACAAATGACCCCATTCGACGAGTAAAAGGTAGCATGCATCATAAAGTATAATTACATACAATTAATGTCACTACTGACAGCTGACTAATAGGAAAGAAACAAATGATTTCCAGTATCTAAACAAAGATCCCAATTTCTGGCAACACAAGAATGCCACCACATCTACTATGTCTATAGACCATACTCATCAGCCAGAATTGCACCAGAGAGAAAGAAAGAAGAAACTTTTCTTCTATGCAACATGATTCGCTGAAATAATATTTAAATAAATACCTAACATTGGCAGGGAGATAAGCAGCTGGAAGAATCCGACATCTCAGTATGAAGTTTGCAGCATTAAATATGCATATGGTTGCATCCAGGAAGCTAGCATATATAAACTGACTGTCACACGAAAATGTGGCATGGGAGATAGGTGCAGAACCTTCACGAGGGACCCACTAAAAGACAACAAATCATCAGTATACAGAGGCATGAAACCTGTATATTCCCAAATTTCCAAAATAAAATACCTGCTTTAAGCACTCTAGCCTAGTGGTTTCATATAAAGCAATCTGGGTCTCATGTACAGCTAAGAAGTGTATCTGATCATGATGGAACCGAACACGCGTATCTGATATAGTGAATGCAGTCCGCCCAGAGGGAATTTGCAAAAGTCTGCTCCTTTGCTTTTCCCATCCGTCAGTTCCCCACACACAAATCTGCATCAGGAAACCAGATGTACTGCACAAGTCAGCCAAAGCCCGAAGTATCATGTTTTTGATTTTCATACGTCAGTCAATTTAGCGAGTGATGATAAAAGAGATGGTCCTAGTGCACCGTGAAGGGAATTTCAGTCACTTACCTGAGCATCAGCTCCAGATGAGACCAACACATTTAATACATTTGAGAAGGCAAGACCAGTAACTTTTTTGAATGGCCTTTAAGCTTGCTCTTGACCTGCATAAAATATAGATAGCTTAGGATCAGATGTTGCTTTCTCACCAGGTAGCACCACATACAATGCCATTTATAGAAGTGGAATACCTCATCAACTCGGACATTATATATCTGAATTGTGGAGTCATCCATCCCTATGGCAATTATATTGTTGTCTTGAGGGTGGAACGCGAGAAATGTTGCTGCTGGTGGTGGAGGCATGAATGTTGTCATGGTCTGCATTCATAAAGGATCAATCAAAATTGTTGATCTTAAACACAAGGTAAGATATTCCAACTTTGACATGTTTTTTAACAGCTTACAAGCCTACCTTAAATGTCATCATGTTGAAAAGGGAAATTTTTCCTCCAGATGCTGACATGACATAAGAATCATTCTTTGACAAAGCAAAGCAGGGAACTGCTTCTTCAGGATTTGTATCAGTTATCTCATTAGTCATCAATATGCCACTCGGGGGTTGCCATAATTGAGGGGCGACACTTGCTGTCGCCTAAAAATTGAAGCATTTTGGGAAAAAGTATCACCAATATTTCCAACTTCTAAATACAAGCTTGGTACGATACAGGGCAAATTTTCATTTCATTTACCTTCCACTAGAATTCCGTTCATTACGAGGCCACTTCCAAAGCAGATGAATGGCATTAGATGCTAGAGCCAAGATGGCAACTCCAGAATTAGTATAGATCAATCTTGAAATCTGTAATGGCAAGAATCTGATCAGAACCTTCAGAATGTTTTTACGATGTAAACAGCAAATCTCGCAGACATAATGGTACAAAAGAAAAATAAGGCAAACGCTAAGGTATCTGTTTTCATGTCTGTTTGTAGGTGTGAAATAGAAACATGAATCAGAAAAAAGATTTAATTGCAAAGATAAAATACAAAATGCTACCATCTTTACTTTGCATTAGTTAAGTGTGCAGTTAAAACACAAAAGGGTAGTGATCTAAATCAGCATGAAGCACGGACCACTTTGATTCCATTTGGTTTTGTCTTGCAAGGCCATAACTCACAGTCTCACATTATGTCAGAAATGATAATGTGGATCTCAGAATTTCTGGATCTTACAATATAATCAACTCGATGATCACAACTTGATGATCAGGTCTACAAATAGTACAGATATGATTCGAGGTAAAGCAAATGAAAAAATAGACAAAATCGAGCTCATAATTGTAAAAGCAAGTCCCAAGCAAAGGAAGCCTATATTGGAGCGCAGAACAAACTATGCAGGAAAGGGGGATAAAACTGAAAAGCATGCTAAAATCCCGTCTCTCTTCTTGAACATCTTCAGAATAACCATTCTCCTACATCTAAAGGCATAATAATTTAAACAATAAGAAACCTAAAATTAGTCTTCTCTACTAATTTAACTGTAGGGACTAGGAGCATTCAATTTAGACATAGGAGGTGGCCATGTTTTGGCCAACGGAAACAGCATTCTATTATATATTGGACATGTAGATAACTGTCTTGTTTAACACTCAAAGTGCATCTACCAGAAACAAGCACTCAAAGTGCAGTGATGAAGCTTGTAGCATCCAATATTTTCCGTATTTGAATTGCTTTCAGTCCCATCTTGTTTTCCCGAAATACTTTGATCTATGAACTATTATAAATTCCTTGTTTCCTTGATTCATTCTCTTCTGCACTACCTTCAGTACATTTTCTAAGTTCAAACTATAATTTTTTTTCAAAAGATGCCACTTAAATAACTGATGTCTTATAAATTTTAATGAAGATTTTTTCCTAATTCTTACATGTTTCTATTGTTCGGTTGAGTTATCTCAAATTAGAAGATAACTGTCCACTCTGAAGATAGAAACATACAACTAGCAATTATGTAAGTGATGCATAAGAATGCTAGAGCACATGATTAATCAAACATATGCAGAGAAAATCCAACCTGAACTAATGGGGAAAAAAATCATGTGTTTGCAGGTGAAAAGCAAATCAAAAAGGAATTCAAGTCTGCTCGATGGAGTAATAACAATAAAACCAGTTAAAATTTCATGAAAGCTATTTATGCAGAGGACAGAAAGCACAATATAATGAAACAAATTAAAATTAACATTAATACAATTGCGTATTCATTATCATCTTAATGAGACGTGTCGCTCCAGGCCTATAGCAAACATACCAGAGTGAAAGGAGAGTATTACTATTAAACTAAGATCATCTATGCCCTTATATATGACAAGAACCAAATATAAAATCTTCAGCCTCAACGTGTGCATGCCTATAAGTCTAGCCTTCAAAACTTAAAGATGCAAAAAATATAAGAAGCAAAAATATTTGGTGTCATTTATGTGAATAATAGATCTACAGCACAGTTGCCAAATAGCAGTTGCATGCCCAGCACAGGCCAGTATTCAAATGGATAACTCTCTAACATTATCAGCAACAAGCAAAACCGTACCTTGCTTGTTCTCAAGTTATCAATGAGCCTCAAGGATCGACATTGAGTTGGTTCGCTGATTTCAGTAAGCTTCCAGATCTTCGATTTGTCCATGGATTCATCGGTTAATCTAGGTTTTACATCCACCAAGTTTCTGTTGTCTCCATTCTATCAAATTTAATATGAAGTTAGTGTCACAGAGTTTGTTGAATTTTTGAATTTGAGCAGTGAATAGTATAGCATAGATATATGAGCAATAAAATTATAATTTCAACAAAAGTTACATAATGAAATAATGTGCACGAGATATTAACAAACCATTCCAGCTATAGCCACTGCAGGAGCAGCTCTCTCCGTTATTCCAGAACTCGTTGCAACAGCAACAGCAGCAGCAGCAGCAGATAATGGGCTTATTATAGGCTGCATCACAAAACAATATTATGTGATATCCCTCTGCATGATACGTCAAGAACAATAATCAGGTGTAAGAACTACCTTTGTTACTGACTCTGAAATAGCCCTAGAAGTCTCAAAAGAACGATTTTCAAATGTGCGCAACAAACGAAGTCCATCAGCATTTGCCAAGATTTTTATCCCATTATCATGTGTAGAAACAGCCAGCAATGTACCCTCCTTGTTGAAGCGTATCCGAGGACTTGCCTAAAAAAGAATTTGAATATATGTAATGTCAATTTGTGTTTTTTTCCCGATGAGTGTTCACTAAATAAAGATGAGATTCCACAAAATAACTTACTGGCAGACCACCATCAGCATCAACAGTTGTCAAAAGATTAGTATTGTCCATATCCCAGAACTTGATTAAGAACTCATCACCAGCAGCCAAAAACCGATTCCTAGTGGTATCAAATTGCACGACACCCAAAGATCGTTTTCGAAATCCTTGATAGGTCCTCTTGACAGCTCCCTCACTTTCATTCCATTCTACAATGAATGATTCACCTTCTTTGCTGGTCCCACAGGAAAAGAGCCTACAAGTTTTTGTTTAAAAAAAAAAAAAAATCAGTTGCTAAAAACTTCAGAATCACAGAAGATCTTAATTTTCCCTCCAAGAAAAACTGCCAGCCCTGAAATAAACCTGGAACCATCGGCACTGTAAGCCATTGTAGTACACCAGTGACCTGGAGCATCATAATCCACTCTAGAACCCAAATTGTCATACAACCATGCCTTTATTTTCCATCCAATGCTGTTGAAAAGATAAACTACATGATCCAAAAAAAAAGCATCAATAACACATCAATGATAATGATTATAGCACAAACAACAACAGAAAAGTAGGTTTGTCAAACTTAATTTATAAATCATCAAAAGGATTTATTACCTGAATGTTCTCCTTGTAGTGTGGGCAAACAGAATAAACAGGTGCCTCATGACCTTCAAAGGTATACTGTTTGGTACCAGTAGTTGCATCCCATACCTGACATTATACAGCTATTGTCACTAGGTGCTTTAAACATATATGTTTCTACATATTCAGTCATACTTCAGAAACCAACCTTGATTGTCTTATCATCTCCACAGGTTATTATGCATAATTGCTTATTAGGATGAGCAAATGCAATATCATTGACACCACCAACATGAGCATCAATCTGAAACATGTAATGGAAAGAGAAGACATTAATAAAAAAGAAGCAACTGACTAGAATAAGCAGAGATAGCAAAGCAATTAACACAGGTAGTTTGCAATTTTCATACCTCCAAGTGTTGTCTGATATCATTACCACTATGATAAGAATATATTTGTATGATATACCTTGAATAAGCAACACCTAGAAAATGGCAAGAAGGTATTGATTTGCCAAAGTTACCATGAATGCTACCATTCTCTTGGGTGTACATAATTAGTATTGAAAAAGAAACTTATTGTTTTACAAGCTTACCAAACAACGAGCCATCCGGGCTCCATATTACACGGTTAACTGATACACTAGGATCCTTCACTAGAGAAGCCTGAAAATCATTGAATCAAGTTTCAGATTTTTCCAACAATAAAATAGTTAAGGGTGTAACAGCTCAGGACAGTACTGCAATACAATTTAATATCATAGTGAAAGAAATACCTGCAGGGACACGGAACAAGCTCCAAGTTCCCAAACCTTGAAATTCCTTAGGACTAATCTCTCCCTGGTACCGACATCCCACAATCCAATGTCGCCCACATTTGTACCAACTAAACCATGGCAGAAGCACAAGAGAAATTCCAGCATGAGCAAGCAATTGCAGAAGAAGCTGCTGATTTAAAGAACCCTAGAGGAAACCAAACATATGGTACAACTAAGCAAGTTAAAATAACACACCAAGGAGAATGGTCTGCTGGATGGGATGAAAATCCATGCTCATGGGAGTCGAGCCTTGACTCAACATCCGTGCAACAGTTTTGGGTAAGTCATCCAGCGTGTACATAGCCTGACTATGATTCTGAGGATACGTAACTGGCAATATATTTACAGGAAGATTTACCTGCAATGAATGTTGAGTCATCAGAAGGTCGGAATAAGTAAATAAACAAGACATCAATTCTAGCTGATATTCTTTAAAAAAAAAAACATAAGTAGAATTAAATGGTAATATAATCAGGATAGAAGCATTTAACAAACCTCATCTGAAATCCCAATTGGCCTTGTTCTTTTGGATACGTGATCAGAATCTGCTGATGGGTAATCTACAGCATGGTTGGTAGTCGGAGGTGTTCTTGGATGTTTTAACATTGCAGCTATGAAAAGGATTTAAAACAATCCAAGTAACAAACAATCAGTTTTAGTGACGATATTAATATCTGTAGCATGTTGCAGTCATCTTCTACTACTAGCATAGATGAATGTGATGCTACCAGGATTTATAGGAGTATTGATTCCAATGGCACCACCAGAGACAGCTGGATGAGTAACAGCTGGTGGATTAGACATCCACCCAGCCAGTGGTGCAGGAACTGGTGCTGGCAAAGGTTGGAAAGGCTGAAAACAACATAGCAAGTATTTTAGATAGATGTGGCGAAGAGAAAGTGGCCTAAAATTAACTTGTTAATTACCCCATGTGTACCCAATGGAGGAAAACCTCCTGCTTTAGGTATTGATCCAAGAAGTGGACTGTTTGCTGGTGATGGCGCCCGTGCACCATTTGGTTGTCCACAAGAATGATCGACAAAAAGTGTTTTAATGTCAGGATTTGGACGAGGGTTTTTGCAGAGCTGGTGCTGCCAGTTTAAGCTGCCCAATCACATGAGAAAATCAACCCCTTTCAAAACCCAATATACTTGAATAATATTTTGAAGCCAAGATATCAGTTGCAAGTTAAAGTATTCTCAAGCCAAGATATCCATTGCATACAGTGCCGGACCAAACCAGCAACAAATTAAACATTAGCTTTCATATTCATTGTCAAAAAGCAAGGTTTGTCATATTGATCAGTATCAGTGCATAATGACCATATTGTGCATACTGGAACCGAATGGTATGCGGTACGGGGACATATAGATACTCGGTATACCAAATTAGCCCCTATATCGGACATATCGACATTATAATAAGATGGTACTGGTACAAGATCCAATACCCAGATGGCGAACCTTGGTTAAAGGTTTGCAAATTAGAGATCCAAACATGTTCATGAATGCAAGCACCGGTGAGTTAGTTGTGTTTACATGAATGCACATGCACATGCACACAAAAGACATATATAAGAAAGCAAAAGCATAAATATGGAGGCATAGATCTAGGAGTTTCTATAAGCATATTCATATAATGTTTTAAAAAAAGAAAGAAAAGTTCAGGCCTCTAAGTCAGCTAAATTTACCCATTCTAGTAAAATGAATAATTTGTTATTGAAAACTACATTACCCAATTATAGTCCCGACGACCCAGGGTTCTGGGAGGGGCAAACTAGATACAAAACCTAACTTTTGGATAAAGTAATACATGCTCAGCAGTCAGAACCATAGACAATTATTGCTTGAAGTACTTCTTTTACAATGAAGAATATCTAAGTTGATGAGTAAATGACACTATGAAAATCTCTAAATCACAAAACGACGAGGTAGTATTCTAGGAATTCAAATCATTTGGATAAAGTTAATGGAAACTACTTATGTTCTTTTGATGGTATTGGAACCAATCATTTTCTCTACCCAAAAGAGTTACACTAAGAAGATCCATAATTCCTTCCACCCTAAAGGTAAAATTCCACATTACCTTCCATATGGCTATAAAAGTATATCTTTTGAAGAAGAAACCATGTAACAAGGTTAAAATAGACTAAGATAATACAAAGAAAATCTTGTTCTCCAACACCGCAATGAGCACACATCTAATATTATTTTAGTCCACTATATTGGTCGATGACTAAGGATGTTGGGTCGAACTTTTGGGTTTCATACCCTATACAATTGCAATTAGCTCTATTGACTTGTAACAAGTACTTCCAGGAAACCTATAATAATTATCCTCTGAAAACGATTGGCAGCCAACATTTCTTGTCCAACTGATCTATGGTAAAGGTGGACAAAAGATGCTGAAACTCAACAATTTTATCACTGTGAAACTATAAATCCATTATAATCTCCAAAGTATCCATAAAATCAAAATTCTCTCCCATCCATAGCTGTTATTGATGACATATGCAAACAAATTTGAAGATTTGTTGTGAAAGTAGATAGATGTTTCTTCAGAATAGCATGGTGCAAATGGATGACCCAATGTCAAGTTGACAGGACAAATTTAATATCAAGTTGACAATAAAGTTTAGTTGGTTATTGTTTGCTTACACTAAAGGCATGTTATTTCAGTGCAAGTGAGGTGTATAAACTTCACTTATCTGGAAGTGTGCAGTCCAAGCATTTGTTTCAACATAACTAGCCTTGAAGGAGGAAATGGAGTTGTAAGTAGACCTGAGTATTTGAGGCCTGTCCACCTGCCCTGATCTTGGTGGGTGTAGGCAAGCAATTCCAGCAAATAAGCCAGGCTCAAGCTCATATCCACACGCCTGATTAACATTCAGGTCAGGCCCGAGCTCAAACAAAACTAAATAGCGCCCAGCACAGCCTGAGCTCTTTTTAGTTAAGAGAACAATTTATTATGATCTTTTGCAACCCAATCTGATCATAGGGTTTGTCTTCCCCTTCTCCCCTTTCACCTCTAGTACTCTCTCTCAATCTATCTCTCCCTTCTCCCTTGTCCCTTCAACACCCTCTCTCTCTCTACACTACAAAAGGATGAGACATGCGCTCCATCCCACCAACTCATCCTCTCCCTCCCATCACCACCAACAACATCAATCCTCATCACCATCAACCCCATCCACAAGAAGGCTCTATGCATGCCATGATTGTTCCCCCTTCCTCCCTCCATGATTGGATGGAATTAGCGCTGAGATGGTTTGGGTCATACTCGAGCCTGATACTTTACCCTCAGTCATGCTCTGGCTGCAAATTATTGGCCCAAGGCAATGCTAGGCTAGGCAAGGTCCGCAAATTTGTTGTTTATATCAAGCTATGGCCTAGCCCATATGTATCCCAGAAGCACGACTGATGCATGGATTTAGTTGTCAGTTGAGCAAAAATGTTGATTTTGAGTTTTACCTAGGTGATTTTGAAGTTGAGTTCCATGTGGGAAAGTGGGGCAATGAATATATTTTTAAGACCCAACCACTCGTTCCCCCTTTAATACCCAAAATTGCACTTCCTCTCCAATGACTTTCTCCACAACATCCACCAGAATTAGTTGGAGATCAAGTTTAGTACTACAACATAAATCCCTGCATAGAACTTGAGTACTTAGAATTTCACTTTGGACACTTCTAAGTTCTAAAATTTATGTGGCAACAAGCATACCTTAAACAGGAATAAAATGATCATTATCATCTCTTAATCCATCATAAAATACTTATTTTATTAGATTTAAATTAAAGGAAAGCAGTAAAAGTTAGGGGTTTCCCCACATGTCTGCAAATATTGGTCAGTTGTCCATGTTTCTCATTTTTATACCTATACTATATGGACAAAAGAAAGTTTTAAATCTTTGACATCCCTAGGAATGCCCAATAATATCAACTTCTCTTCACAAAATACCCTCGACTTCAATTTTAACACATAAGATGAAACTCTCTGACTTGCCACCCGAATCTTGCATTTCAATCTCAGGAGTTTCTAAGTCCAATTTTCACAATCTCAAACCAAATCAATCTGCATCTATCCTTAGTTTTATCAACATGTTGCTTAATATGATTTTCCCATGCCCTTAGTTTTCCTTTATCAACATGTTGCTTAATATGATTTTCCCATGCATCTCATCAAATTCCTCTCCTTTCTTAACTATGTTCTCCCAAGATGTTGCTTAATATGATTTTCCCATGCCCTTAGTTTCCTTTATCAACATGTTGCTTAATATGATTTTCCCATGCATCTCATCAAATTCCTCTCCTTTCTTAACTATGTTCTCCCAAGATACATTAAAACATTAGCATCCTAATCCAACATGGGAACATTATTTCCAAGGTAGAAGCAAGACTTCTCATCCTTCCTAAATCTCTGCCACCCCGATTTTCCATATATGGATTATGCATTGTAATTCAACTATAGTTTCATATCTTAAAGTGGCTTCCTCTTATTTGAAATTGACGATCCAAATAACTTCAAACCAAACTGCAAAGCCATCATTTAATCCCCATCCATCCAATTGAATCTATTCATCAACTTTTTTTGGCTGAATTTTATGACAAGTATTAGCAAATGAGGAAAGTTTAGCTCATGTGTACATTTGAAGTAGGAATTGTGCAATGCATACCATGTGTGTGGATCAAATATAATGGGCCCTAGATTGCATGATTTGTGCAAGTTGAGACATCACAATTCACAAGGCTATTGAATCTAGTCTATGGTCCTCATGAAATGCTTTGCATGAGAATTACTTTGCAAGCATTTCTGAGGTAATAGTAATGTAATAGAATAGGAGGACGAATCTTGATCCTTTCTCTTTTTAATTCTTTATTTTTATCATTTTCTTATTTTTATCTTAAATTTGCTACTATCTTCCATAAATTCTAAGCAAATTTAGAGAACTTTTGAAGTAGGAATTTGGTTTAATGTAGGATTATCTACTTTAATTTCTTATATATCACCTGTACATTAAGGTGGTTGCTGCAATTACAAAGTCACGTTTATTCTTTTACAATTTTTCTTATCATGTTTCTTCAACCTAGATTTTTATTTATTTTAACTATTCTTTCATAACAATAATCTAAAACTAAGACAACAAGTACAACGCGATTCATTGTAGCTCTTTTATGACATGCACTGCACATGCTCATTTTGTTTGACTACAAAAACTAAAGAATACCCTACTGAATCTCACCTTTGATTGATAAGTGTCCGCAACCTGGAACTTTTTAGGCTGGGAAACTGCAGTTTGTCACGGAATAGAGGGTTTGCTTCAATCAGTTTCTTAAGCTCAACAAGCATTATTGCTCTTGCTGATTTGGTATCCCCATATTTAGAGAGCTGCTCATTCTCCCTGTAAAATAGGCACATTGCTGTACATCAAGCAATCATTCAATGAAAGTTGTAGAAGAAAGAAAGAGTTAGACATAAGAACCTCGTACCTGAAGTTCTCTAGAGTTAGAAGTTGAGTGATTTCCTTAAATAATTCCTCGTTGAATGAGGCAAAGACTTTCAAATCCTTTACAAGGATGTCAACCGCCTTTGCCCGGTCATGCCTAGATGTAGAAATTCCATCAAAAGTTTGTCTAGTAATGTTTTCACACGAGTTGGGAGACAGAGGGACGGGGGGAGAGGTAGAGAGAGAGAGAGAGAGAGAGAGCTTCAAAGCATTGTACAAGAGACAGAACTGTATACACAGAGCTTACTTATCCAATGCTTCGAGGTACTTCTGCTTCCGAATTTCAAAAAAAATCTTCATTGAATAGCGATTGTCGTCAACCTTGGTAAAACCAGAAAGGTACCGCTCGACTTCATCCCAATTCCCATTATGCACTTCATCCTCAAAATACTTCATATTGAAATAGAAACCAGACTCTTGCTCGAGCCTGTAAAAGAAAAAAAAACCGCAGTAACAACAAAGCAACGAAAAGGCACCATCATTAACCAAAGATTGAAAATTTAACAAGTAAACGCACTTGTGAACAGTCTCCTTGAACTTCTCCTCATCAAGGAACTGCAGGATGAGGAAAACCAACTCTCTACTAAGAGAAGACATCTTGGCCCGTTAGTCTCCGCCTCCAAGCCCTAAATCTTCACAAAAACCAAACAAATCAACAGATCTCGAAAAACCATAGAAACAAATATAAAGATCCTATCTTTGAGAACACCTCCGATCAAAAATTCAAGAACAATTCAGTTCATCGGCGCATTTCTGGAGTTAAAACCACAAGAAATCGAGAAACCTGCCCCACAAAGCCCAAAAACTCCTGTTCCTGTTCACAGAAGAGCTCTACCACGGAGACAAGAATCGGGGTTCCAAAGCTAGGGTTTAATGGATCCACGTCGCTAAAGATGCTTCCAATAGACGGATTCCAGGAAGTAAACCATCGAGAAAAAGGAAGGCAGAGGAGAACAAAGGGGAAAAGACGAACTTCTAGACGAAGATTCCACCCGAAAGCAACAAAAAATTGGGGCAAAAATCGAAGCTCACCTGCGAGAGCCGAAGGCCGGAGAGGGATCGATCCAAAGCGGCGAAGACCAGCAGCGAGATTGACCCCTCTCGCTATAATTAATGGACAAAGTAAAGAGAAAAATTCCACGAAAAATTTCCCATCTGGGTCTCAGAGGTGGAGGATTTATAGCGAACGAAGACACGGACGAGCAGGCGATACGCCAGTGTACTTATCAAAATATAACCACACGGACATATCCAATTTGAAAAGCTATCCAGACATATGAGGCGAAGTATTAGAGTGGGCCCCAAGTCAGCCGGCGACGTTCTGTCGACTTTACCGCCGTGGAATCTGCGACGCGGCCCCTCTAACAAGCTTAACCGATCAGCTGTGTCGTTCTAAACCTAAATAACCGCACGATCCATTAGTAACACGACTCGTGTGAAATCGTATGCGTGTACTTTTTTTTTTGGGTTACAATATGCGTGTACTGTTATTAAGAGCTGTCCTATGTTCAGAGCGAGCCTAAAATGGGAGAGAAGAGTTAGGATGGTCAGCTGAGCGGCCAGCAACATAAAATAATCATGACAACAGACTCTCACGTGACACGCGATCGTTTGAGTGCAATTCTTTCCTTTTTTTTTTTGTAGCGGCATCCGGTGTTTTGAATTGAGAGGCCGTCTCCGGGACGATGCGACAAACGTGTCCGTCAGCCAACTTTTATTTCGGGCGTGAAGTTGCGGATAATTGCGGTGACTGCCACTACAAGTTGGCTCCGGCGCGGCGCCACGTGCACGGCACTCAGCTCATTTTGGGGACTGGCTGTATCTTTCGCGCGAAAGAATCTTTGATGTTTTTCTTTCGCGATATGAACCGTCCGATCGCATATTTGCACACCTCTCAAAGCATCCCAATCTCTTCCCTGCTTGTACAGATCTTAAAGCGGCCATTGCGCTATCCAATGGTTGATGACGCGAAAGAAGGTGAATCATTCTTTGTCCTGAAAGATACAACCCGAACTCCTTTTGTGGCAGTACCGGGATGGGCGGGGAGACGAGGGCCGATATATGGTGGAAATTAAATATTAGAATCATTGAGAGCCGTGCAACTTTTATCTGACTTTTGATCTCTCTTCTTGTATTGTGTTTTTTATCTCCACTTTTCTCTTTGAGCTGCTGTCGTGACCGCGGCGGACCCCAAAAAAAAATCAAGACTCGTTTGGTTGACAGAAAGTAGAAGAAGAAAAGATATTTTTAAAAATAAAAAATTATTATTAAATTTAATAAAAAAATAAAAAATAATTTTTATGAAAATTATTTTTATATTTATGAAAAGTGAAAATTCATGAAGAAGATGAATTTTGACATTTCCAGTGACATGAAAAGTAATAGTATTTTTTCTTTCTTAAAATATCTTTTAAATCCATAACTAAAATTTAATAAAATATCAATAGATGGTTAGAATGAAATACTAAATAGTAATATAATATAATATTAATATATTAGTATTATATTAATATAATAAATTGTTCTGATCTAATGTTATATTATAATATATTAATGTTATATTTATATTAATATAAATATAATATTTATATTTATATAAAGTTTATGAATAAAATATATGGTTTTATATCTATTAAGAGTATAATAGGTATTCTACACAGTTTTTTCAGAAAAATATATGCTGCATCCAAACATAAGCGATGTTATAATAAGTCACCTTCCCATGATCAACCAAGCATACCAAAATCCTATTCTCAGGAAGTAACTTCCTGAGAAGAAAAGTTCTTCCTGTAAATCAAACGAGTCCCAAATGTCAAAAGTTAATGGGTGCTAACCGTTTATTTTTTGGGTAGTGATATTTGCTGATCTTTCAATAGTCTCTTTTTCTTCTTTTTTTGATAAATTACACAAACACCCCTCAAGTTTAAATCAGTTATACTTGCATCTCCTGTACTTTAAAAAATATCAAATTGATCCTTAAAATTATCGAAACATTCTAATATAGCCATGCTGTCTATCTCCATTAATGAAATCGTGTCACATGACCATCATATGATATTATTATTTTATAAATAATAAAATACATTTATCTCCACCTCCTCTCTCCTTCTTCCTCTCCGATTGATCTCTTCCTCCTCCACCAACGATCCTCTTTCTCCCTCATCCTTCCTCCTGGTTCCTTCTCCCTTCTTCTTTATCCATTTCTCCTCCTCCATGGTGGCTTCTTAACCTATGCCCATTCATCCACCGCCTCCCCTTCCTCCTCCTCCTCTCTCCTCTCCGATTAATCTCTTCGTTCTTCTCCATTGCCGGTATTCCTCTTCTCCCATCTCCTTCCTTTCTCTTCCCTCTTCATTCATTTTTTATCTTCCAGTGTCATGATCTGTCCCAGAACTAAAACAGCATCGGTAGGAGTGTTTTGATTGCTTTCATTAAGGCTGTAGGCACAACATATTTGATCCAGAATATGTTGTCACGATGAAAGTTGCTGAGAAATGAGACATCTATATTTTGGTGTTATTCTATTGGAACTGATTACTGGATAACCTCCAATTCAGTCTATGGAGTAAGGAGCTTTGGAGGGGATCTGCTCGATTGGGTGAGGAGGTCAATGCAGAACCTAACACCATCTTCTGGGATCATTGATTGCAGGTTGGTTTTGAATTCAAAGAACATGGTTGAGGAGATGTCTTTGGATTTGAAATTGCACTATTTTGCATCGGTGAATCACCATGAGACAGGTCCTTAATTGACTTGCAAATCCCTTCAAACCCTTGCTAAAATTTCAGTGTCCATGGTCACATAGAATTCTTCATTCAAGTTTAACAAAGCACCATTGGCAACACAGATGAGCACGCAAGCATGCACACACTAACAATCCCTACAAATCCAGCTGATCCTGGATTACCCAGGGAGCACTATTTGATGTTCATCTCACCACTCTATGCTTAGTGGAATTCAATTTTCAGCATTTTTGGTCACTTTCTTACATATACCATAAATGTCTTGGGCCTTGTAGATTCTCTGAAGAAAATCAAACTCAGTTCACCTTAACTTAAATTCATTGGAAAGGCTATGGAGGAGGGTATGGTGTGATTTTTCATTTGTAATTGTTATCTACTGTTTGAGGGATTAAATACTCTGTTGAGAGCAATGCTTGTTCTATTAAGATAACTTCATCACCATTTACTATTATCCAGTGAGTTTTATTCAGTAATGCTGCAGGGCAATTTTGATGTTGAGCTTATGCAGCAGAACACTGAACTAAGCCATTCCTTCATCTCTACTGATCAAGTAAGTTTTCTCTTTAAGTAAGTTTGCAAAGAAGCAGCTTGCTATTCAAATTGTAATTTTATGAGAGGGGTCATATTATGTACAGAGATAATAAGTGAGGAGTTCTGAAAAAAATTGCAACATGAAGTACATTTGGTCATGACTCAGCATGCAAAGGAGAAAGCCAGCACCAAAAATTCTTTCACCTTTGTGTCATTCAACCTGGATCACCTTTACAAATATAAGCCCTCTCAGTGACATGTTCTGAGTTATTTATCCAGTGGAAGTACTTTAAAGGCATTACATTGGTTTGAACCAAAATACTCTATATACATCCACTTCGCAGGGCATTTGAAGCTGGAGAAAATGAGTTTGCTTCTGTATTCAGATTCGGAAACTGGCTAGCGATAGATCACTAAACATTGAAGGCTTTTTCTTGCATTTGTTCAGCCTGGCCTACATGATTGTTCTTTTCAGGTCTGCTGGTTACGTTGAGGACCCCAGGAGTCTATTGTAAAGCAGTTTTGCCACTTGATTGTTCTTCCATCTTCCTCAATCATTCCCAAGCTTGCTGTCATCATCTCCATCAATCTTATACAATGTAGAGCTCTTCATCATAGTAATGGATTCGATCAATTCCAATGGAACTAACCTCTCCTCATTAGTTACATTCTTCATGCGATGAGCTAGGACCTCCAAGAAACATCTTCGGCAAAAGGCATGTCTTGGAGAACCGAATTAGAACCTCACCTTTTTGCTCTTGCTTTGTCTCTGGCTCTGAAATGAGAGCACCCATATCATCTTCCTTCTTCTCCCTCTCATCAATTGTATAGCCACCATCCCACAGCACCATCTTCACCCCTTCCACATTTTCTTAATCCAAGAAAATAACTTTATCTCTTTCTTGATCAAAGACCGCATCTTTATCGATTTTTTTGCGATCCTTAGCTATCTCCCCAGCCAAATTTTCTTCTTTGCATGATTAGATCGCCTGAAATTCGTCGAAGAGAGGATGATAGAAGGATAGAAACCCACCTGCAAAATCCTTAAAATTGGGAGGGACGTGGTCGAAACCCATTTCAAATAGTCTTTGTGATAGAGGGGTATTTTGTCCATTATAATGACAAGCGGATGCTGTCAGTGGTTAAGTGATCGTCAGAGCCTCGTCGGAATATTTTAAAAATTTTAGGGATCTGTTTAATATTTTTTAAAGTACAGAAAGTGCAAATACAGCTGATCTAAATTTGAGGAGGTATTTATATAATTTATTTATTTATTTATTTTTTATTACACTTTTTTTTTATTTAGAGGGGGATAAATTCTCTAACCTCCAACCTTTTATTTATTTATTTTTGGGTAGTGATGTGCGGTGACCATTCAACAGTATCTCTCTTCCTTCTTTTATTATTGGGAGGGGGGATAAATTCTCTAACTTCCAACATTTACAGCAACCAAGAGCACATGCCCCAAATATAGCTGTCTAGTTTTATGAGCAATTCAAATTTCTCTTTTTTTTTTGGTAAATATTCAAATTTCTCTATTGTTGTCCTTATGTTGCGTAACATTATACAGTGTTATGCATCTGACCTTGAATATTTTTTTAAAAAAAGCAGAGTCTGGTAGAGATGAGTTCTACAATCCTTCTAGCTTGATTGTATGTTGATTGGCTTCAAAAAAATTATGTATAAATACACAGATGAAAGAGGGCTTTAAAATGTAAAATAGCAATTTATTTGGTTTTATTGAGATATGAAAAGCCAAGATAGTTGTTGCAAAGTCCCAATCATGTCAAAAAATTTTAGCTTGTAGTATTCAACGTTTGAATATCTCATTTTTTTTATGCACAGGACATTAGAAAGGAAGAATGGGATCCTCTGCGGTACTCAAAAAATACCATACTATACTATACATATATTGAAACATTCATAAAAAAAAAGATAATTATGTGATATTTATCTAAACTATTCAAATATCTCTGAGATTTATCCATTTTTTTTTAATATTTTAACGCACGCGCAACCACTCATCTTTTGGTGAATGTTTTTGAAGTATGTACAGCATCTTACGGTATTTTTAAGTACAGCAGAGAGTCCATTTCCTTAGAAAAAAAAGAAGTAGAAGTTGATTGTAGTCATTGTTTATTAGTCACATGCCAGCTATTTCTTTAGAACAAAACCAAAATTCATTTGCTAGCCAAATTTACTGGTCTAATAAAATTTTGCCATGCAATTTTACCGGTGGAATTTTCTTGCTTAACAACAAGTACCAATTAATCTCGCTGCAGTCATACCAAAAAATAATTAGTCTCACTGGACCTATGAGCTAGCTGTCACAGGGCTGATTCTCGTCCAAAATTTTTACAAGAATACAAGCCTTGTGCAGTACTAGACCCATGTCTAGTTCAGCCTCTCAACATTCTCCTTCCACAAGGGACACGATATCAAGACATACAAGGAAATATCAAGGATTTCTTCTATTCCAATTCCTACCATATACTGGATAATAGAGATCCGCCCACAGTCTCTCAGAATATCCCACGCTTACCCACTCTTGCCTCCTACAAGCCAGCAAACATGGCATACATAGGTGGTGGACAACTTCCTTCAACTACTGGAAACCAACTCAGAACCATCCCCATCTGTTTGGAGGCCAACCACTCCAAAGAGTTGGGAGTCAATTGCTGTCAACTCCCCAAACTGCTGTTGGACAGCAATTGACCAAGGCAATCGAAGACAACCGTCGGGCCAACTCAGAATCCCATCTAACTGCATGCCAAAGCCTAAGCTGCACACACTCAAGGCTAGGCTCAAGTGCCAGGCTACGCACCCCTGCAAACACATGCATGCACGCGTCCGGCCGTGCGCGCCCATGCGCGTGCAGGGGTGCACAGCCTGGCACCCGAGCCTGACCTTGGGTGTGTGCAGCCTAGGCTTTGACGTGCAGTTGGACGGGATTCTGAGTTGGCCCGATGGTTGCCTTCGGTTGTCTCGGTTAGTTGCTGTCCAGCAACAGTTTGGGGGAGTTGACAGCAATTGACTCCCAACTCCTTAGAGCGGTTGGCCTCCAAACAGATGGGGACGGTTCTGAGTTGGTTCCCAGCGGTTCGGAAAATTGTCCACCGTCTATGTATGCCATGCTTGCTGATTTGTAGAAGGTAAGAGTGGGTAAGCGTGGGGATTTGTAGAAGGTAAGAGTGGGTAAGCGTGGGATATTCTGAAAGACTATGGGCGGATCTCCGTTATCCAGTATATGATGGAAGTTGGAATAGAGGAAATTCTTGATATTTCTCTTATGTATCTTAATATCGTATCTCTTATGGGAGGGGAATGTTGAGAGACTGAACTAGACGTGGATCTAGTACCGCACAAAATTTATATTTTGTAAAAATTTTAGATAAAAATCAATCTTATGACAGTTAAATTTTGGATGAGAATCAGTCTTGTGATGTTAGCCATGATCCATGCATACGGCCAATGGCTGGCACAAATATATTACCAGCCAAAGATTTGGTGTATAGATTTGGATATGATTAAGATTTTTATCTGTTGTCTTTTCCATGAGTGAGCTATGCAGGGACGGGATCCTGCCACCCCCAAAAGGAAGTGGAAGGATAACAGGATAAGACTAGGCGGAAAGTAGCCAGCTGTTGGTCATCATGATGGTGAACCTGCGGCTCCTGCCATCCTTATCGCTCAAAAGGGTTGTAATTATATTTTTAAAGATGAGGAATAAAAGCTAGCATTACCGGCCTACTGGAACGTTCCTCGGATTTTAAAATATATTTAAAAAAAAAATTTCCTCACCAACACATGTGTAATTCACACGTTAGAGTGGCTGAACCTCCTTCTTTGAAGTTTGCCGACGTGAACTTAGATAGCAGCATCAAAAATGATAGGAATGGTACAGATTTTATCATCTGTGGTTCTAATGCTAGGTTGTTGGCTGCTGAAAATTTTTATCTTTTTGAGTCTTCGATTTCGAGAGCGGAGCTTTATGTCGTTTGGACAGGCATTATCTATATCAAGCAACAGCTTCGAGCAGAGAAGATCTTCATTGAGGACGATTCTGCCACCGTCATCAGTTGAATCCGGGATGGTACAAATAGCTGAAAGCTCATCCGCTCATTCGTTACATTTAAATTTTCTTGATCATTTTACTGTATCATTTACCCGGTATATTTATCGGGAGGTGAATACTGCAGCAGATTGGATTGCTATATTAGTGACGGAGCATTCGGAAGACTAGATTTGGAGGCAGGATGATGTTTGCTTGCCAATTTTACAGTATCTTTTGTATCTGGATTTTATGAGCTGCTCTTATATCAGAATGATGTGATCGTCCGTTCGTATCAAAAAAAAAAAAAAGTGAGAAAAAAAGAAAGAAACTGGTTAGAAGAGAAGTATGCGGGCACCCTCCAGAGGGTCACTGGAAGTAGACGGGTGAAACTCGCCTACCATATGGTTTTTTTACATATTTTTCGTATAATAAGAATAATTAGGAACTTTACATGCTTTTCATATCATTAGAGATAATTAGAAAGAGTAATTAGTATCCTTTTAAGAACTTTTAATGGTAATACCTTCCGAAAAGTTTCTAATAGTAATTCATACGTTTTTGAGATAAAATGAGGGAAACCTGCCAGCCTTATAAATAACTATATTCAAATATTTTTATATGCATCTCCCAATACTTGGCACCAGAACCTCTAACCGTTGGATAGAGAGGTCCGTCTATTGGGGCAAACCACAGTTCACAAATCACAATACCATTTGTTGGTGCAAAAATCCGTCGGCGTCGGAGATGCTGGAGTCGAGGGTGTCGCGGTCGCCGCCGGAACCTGCAAAAAGAAGTCTAAACCGGAGTTGGGGTTGCTCCGGTAAGACCCTCCGACGCTCAAGTCAGTTCTCTGCCTCAACAAGAATGGAGTGCTCGAACGGAGATTTTAGCAGAATTTTG
>KE504998.1:131359-158976 GCA_000441515.1 Elaeis oleifera | reverse complement strand
CAAGGGCGGAGGTTTGGCTCCTGTAGGAGCTCGGAAGGGTGGTCGACCGCCGTAGAAACTCGGATGGAGTCCGGTAGTTGTAGGGATCGGTCATTGAGGAAGTTCGGCCGTAGACGAAACTTGAAGGGAGTTCAGTCTGGTGCTGATTACTGTAGAGGATCGGCCGGTAGCGGAGCTCAGTGAGCACTGTAGAAGGTCGGCCGGTAACGGAGTCCGGAGAGCACTTGGGGCAATCTGATAGACGACTGGAAAACCTATCTTGAAGAAGCCCGGATAGGTGTCACCTGTCGAGAGTTTCGGCCGAGGGTATTTTATACCCAACACCATTGATATTGAAAAGTGTTCCCATAAAAGCCAAAAGAATTTTTCTTCTATTTTGGAGCCATCATATCTAAGAAGATCCAAGAGAACTAACCATTTTGCACAATTCTTTAGTTATAAATCATCATTTAGCCTACTGACAATCAAATATTGATTCCATGGATTGAACCAAAGTCATGGGCTATACTAAATCCATGTAAAATGGTTAAAAGAATAAATTTAGGTTAGATGTATACAAACTGGAATTTAAAACTAAATCCTAATTGTCTATGTTCATTGGGACTTAGGTCTTTTATTGAGCTTAATTACATGTCCAAATACAAGGGGAGATGAAGAAAAGGTTGTTGGGTTGGAACTAATAAAATGAGATGCTTGAGTCAAGGATTGTTGTACGAACAAGGAAACATAGTGGTATCATCAAACTGCCTATGAAGATTAGAGATGTTTTCCTAAACTTATGAATAATATTTTTAAAGTAATATTTATAGACGATATTATGGTAAGTTCTCTAATTATATCAACAGTAATATCTCGTACCAGCATTTACAACTTCTTAAGAGTCAAGAGTGTAAACACATTTAATGAACTTGGGGAAGGTTGCTTCGAGGTAAAATTAATGCATTGCTTACATTAAAATATACGAATGTCACTGCATGATTAGAGTGACACATGGGTGATTATGGTTGTCTAACGAAGAAGTTATTTTTGGTAACCATATGATGGTGATATTGGGATTAGATATAACTAGATCTAGGGGGTTGTTGCATTTTCATGTGGTTTTCACAACCATATGTGATGCATGATGCCCTCATGATAGTTGTTGGCCTCATGTTAACTCCTTGAAAGTCTCAGCCTCTCATCTCCAATCTCCATGAGGGAAGCACAAAGCTTTTGGCTTTGTACTAATCACTTCTCACAGGATCGCTGTCTCACACCACAACAATCAAGGAATCACTTCACAAGCTTTATTTTTTATTACTTGATGTTAAAAAGTAGAACTAGAGCATATTTACAGGGGTATAGGCTGACTCTTATTTGAGTTCTAAACAGGGAAGCAAAAAAGTCCTAAAACAATTACCACCATCGTCGAGGTATAGGTCAACCCTTATACAAATTCTAATAAAAAAAATCATAAACAATTCTGAAAATAAAGGAGTTCTAAATGAGGCCTATCTACAGGCTTCCTAGTTTGATTGGGATTTTTTCATTCTTTTTCTTGCAGCATCAACTCCTGCAATTAGAAAATTGAGCTCTTGACGAATGCTGTTAGTTAAGGCATAATAGCCTTCCTTTTTCAAACTGTCTGATTGTAAAGACTGGATGCTATTTGATGGCAGGAACTAGAAGATGCTTTTCGATCGGTTCAGCTTTCTTTTTGGAAGAAGCAGGAAGCTCCTTGACTATTATACCTGCAAACAATTCTTCAAACCCCATGTAAGCAACTTTACGATCACATCTTTCACAAATATTCTCTTGAGCAGAAATTTCTTTTATCTTCAATAAGTTTGGTGATATGTCAACCATAGCTTGTTGATCTTAATTCATAGTCATGATTATTCCCTATCATGGTTGTCTTAATTGCAGACACGAGCATGAATTTCCTTGTGAGATATAAGATTGTCCACCTCTGGTCTTCTTTCACTTCCTGAATCATAATATTTCTTTATCATCCTCGATCTAATTTTTACACTAAGGAATCCATTGCATGCTGAAATTGATGTTGTCTTCTCCTTCTTGATGTCCTCTGCATGCGCTTTGTAAAGTCCTCGATCTGTTGACACTATGATCTTACATATCGGGGTTATTGGTGCTCTCACATATTTGTCTTGGGAATCTTGTGATCCAATCCACTCACAATTTTATCTTCCATAATGGTAATCAAGAGCTTGTAGATTTTCTATCATTGCTTGAAGTATTTCATGGATGCCAATAAACAAGTAATGGCATTCTTCTAGTATCAAAAGGACCCCTTCATTTTGATACCAAGATTGTCCTAGATAAGGATACATGGTGGAAAATCTAGGCTCTAGATGTTGGGTTACGGGCTGTTATAAGTGCGTGGTCGAGATGCCTTTGAAGTTGGCTGTGGTTCAACCTACAAATCGCAAGTCTAACCTACTCAAAAACTGAGTCCGAATTAGTTCCTTGGCTCCAAACCTCAAGTAGTTTGGATCTAGGATTGGACCACGATGGATATGCCAAGCAATTCTAATTCTAACTGACTTGGATTAGGCCTCAGCTTCTGAACAAGTGCTCACCCTCATGGAGAAAGGGAGAGTGCCACGGAGAGAGAGAGAGAGAAAGAAGAGCAGTTATTATAGGTGTAGTTGTATTGCAAGAATAAGAGCTTTAAATCTATTCTCTCCCTGTTCTTGGTTTTGAATATGGAATTACAATTAGTCTTACACCTACTCTTTTAGAGTTTTCTGCCTCTTACCACCGATATCTCCTGGAATGCCCAAAGCTTCCAGCCTTACGCCAGTCCCTTCTCATAAAATCATGATTTGACAGCGATAAGCAAAACAATTACTCCAAGGAACCAAAGAAGCGAAAGAAATTATTATTGTTATTATTTGGGTAAGGAAGAAGTTTTATTAGTTGATAGCAAAGCGCTACAATTAGGGTCTATTTATATGGTATAGATCCGTCATTGTCCTAATTCTAATCCGAAACAAGGTCCCTTGTAGCATTATTGATAATAATTTTTTATATCCTTTTTGTTATATATAAATTTTTAATTAAGATTGCCGATATGCTATTTTACCATTAGCTTATTAGAATAGCTGATTTTCTTTATTTTTTAATAATTTTAATATTCATATAAATAAAATGATAATTTTAAAACATAAAAAAAATCATCTCAAGAACAAAAAATAATAATCTTAAGATTGAAATGACAACGGACTGCTATTATTTTGGCATATCAAAATTAAAGGTGCAAATAGATAAGACTGACGTGTAACCTGATTAGACCTAACCCACTTAGATCTAATATGAATTATTTAAAGAATTTATGAGGTCGAATTGGATTCTAAATTTAGGCATATTCTATTTTTCGAATTGGATCTGAGTTTACTGAATTTTGATCCAACTTAATCTGATCTATTTTAATTCTGAATTGTTTGGATCTTCTACTTTATGACCCAACTGAATCTAATCCGATCGAAATCAAATATATGGGCCCAAATGACTGAATCCATTATTCTCATGGATCTTGTGAAGAGTCACATGAGTCTGAAGGCGCTACTATTGAAACATTATTTGATTATCAGAAGATTGTAACTTTTGCACTAATTATGTATATTCTTCGATCTTAACTCATACTTGATTTGGATATAAATTTTTTTGATAGAGGCCACGTAGAACTACCCCAATCGGATGGCGCGTTGGGTCAAATATTTGGATCATGGATCTGATCCAATCTTTATTGATCCAATCAAAGAATCGGATCCGGTGCACCCTTAATCGAAATCTGAGTTACCCCGCTATTTCCTGCACGCCACGCCGGTATTCCGGCGATGGCGATCCTACGGTTATATGAAAGGGGGAAATCTCATCATCAGAGCCGTGAGCGCTGAGACGGAAGCTCAGACGCCAGCGATAGAAGGCAGCGACTCGCACAGCTCCGGCGGCCATGGCGTTAGCTTCTCGCCTTCTCTCTCGATCCAGACAGGTTCGTCTCCCTCTCTCGATCTCCGAAACAAGCGTTATTGCCCGCTAAACGCGATGATCTCTCCATGGTTTCTCGATTCTTGTCGTTTCTGATCTCTTCTCGATCTGTTTTCAATGTTATCAATGTTTCTTCCGAACTGTTCTTCTGGAGAGTCTTTCCTTGGGTTTGGTTTGTCTTCCCATGATTCAGAAAATCGAAGATCTTTTCTCTGAATCCTATTGCTTGATTCTTAGTTTTATCTCTTGATTCCAGATTTTCCTTTTCTTACTTTTGTTGTGCTGCGTCTGAAATGTTGATATGTGTATGAGTGCTGATTGCAACTGGTTGCCATGATTTTTTTTTTTTTTTTGAATCTATAAGTTATGATCTGATCTTCATGTATATAGCAATAGCTGTATTAGTTGGTGAAAGACAATTAATTGATTATTTCATATGAAACCAAGACCACACCAACTAAGACAGCGATTTGTTTGAAGATTGACATTATGCCTTGATGCTCAAAATGATAGCAAATGGTACCAGGAGAAAGCGGACAGTAGGTAGAAATTTTCTCGATTCCGGAAATGTTTGAGCTAGTAATGTTTTCATATTTTCCTTTCTTGCTGATTGTTTATTTTGATTTGGAATCAGTTTCTAAGACTTCCTTTAAGATAAATTAGGACTACTGGTTCCTCCTTCTGTTATCTATGGTTGTATCTTCCTGACATGTTTTGATATTGCAGTTGTATGCTGGCCAAGTTGCCCTGTCTCATGAATACGCTGTATCCGTACGCTCCTATGCCAAAGAAGCTGCTCCACCTAAACTACCTCCCCTTAAGGGTGATGGTAAGCAGATTAATTGGACTGGGCATTCTTTTATTTATTTTGTATGGGAAGGTTGAGAACTAGTTTCAAATCTTCTTATTACATTTACCAGTCATTTAGAAGTTCATTATACATTTGCATTACTTTATGGTTTGTTGATCAGATTGCTACAATGATTAGGTGCTTTTGAGATAATTATGGTTTTGAAATCTAACAAAGTAAGATCCTGGCATTGTTTAAGGGCTTTCATTCTTCTTAACATGCATTTTGAGGAGGTCACTGTGATCCAATAGATTCCTCTAAGTGCATTTTAAGGAGGTCACTAGGGATGGTTGCAATTTTATCCTATAGATATCTTTAGATGGTGCCTATGGCTTTTGAAAAATGCTTTCGAGGCGCACCTTTCTAATATCATAACTGAGTAGCAAACCTGCTTGTTAAAGAAAGCTGGTCAAAGTATCTTAATCATTTCTTTTCTTTTACTTAAGGTGCTTGATTATTTGTTATCTTTTCTGTTATGAGGGCATCATTGACTGCTATTTTCATGCCATAATGATGCTTCTTTACTAGGATGTTGGTGGTGATTGGAATTTATTTGAGTAAGAGCTCATTTTGCTTGGTTTTTGTTGAATGTTTCTTGTCGACACCATTATTGCTGTGGTGATCCTCCTAGTTGCCTTGGATTTGGGCCTTGGTTGTGGCCTCAGTGATGACAGCCATTAGAGCAAGAATTGCTATAAAGATGTGTTTCACACATTCTTCAACGAGGCTTGTGCTACCTGTCACTCTAGTATATGCATGTTAAGTGCATCAGGTACTGCACAAGTTCCTAAAATGCAATATAGTTAATATACATATAGAAGAACAAATGTTGACTATTGACCCTAATTTGTGGGAGAGGGCTTGTTCCATTTATTTGATCGTGGATAACATGGTATCTTATCCTTTTCTTGTTTCCTTTTCTCTCTTATTTTTCTCATTTTCTTTATATAACTCATACAGAAGTCTCCTATTACTTTTTCTACTTTTTTTTTTGTTTTTAGTCCATTGGTTCTTTATCTCCTTTTCTTCTAATTTTGACATGTTCTACAATGAGTCAAATGTGACAGGATTTATTAATATTTAATTTAGTGAAAGTACATGTGAGCTATTTTCAATCCCTAAGTAAAAGGATGATTAACTATGCCACAAATGAAAATTCTGGTACGCCCTTCTCTCTAATAGAATGGTCTCTGATTTGGCACATGACAAAGTTCTTATAAGTCTTAAGTAAAGTTATTATTTATTATTTTCTTTCATTTCGGTAGCCACTTAATGGAATTGAAAGAAACTTGAGTGTTATCCACAAATATGTAGTCATCTCATTCATTTGCCCCGAATATGGATCATGTCAAGGGAACTTCTACCAAAGGGGAGTGTGGATGCAAGTTTTTTTTATATGTCCTCCTTTCTGACTGGTTATTTAATGAAATTTATGGAGATCCAAAGTTCTGTGTAATAACCGACTGCTGTTTTAATTAGTGATCGGTTCTTTTAACTTTGTTGTGGAAACGGCTTTATTTGATGTGAGTAAATATACTTTAAGCAGTTAGTTTTCTTCATTTATTTAGTTACTGACCATGGAAAATATTTTTCTACTGGAAGAGATGCTGAAGAACATCTTCTATGAGGTGAAGAACAAATTTGAGACAGCCCTTGGAATACTACGAAAGGAAAAGATCACAATTGACCCTGATGATCCTGCAGCAGTGTCTCAGTATGCCAAGGTTATGAAGACTGTTAGAGAAAGTAAGACTTTGTTTTGCTATGGAAGAGTTATTAATTGACAAATCTTAGTTATTAATATAGCGGCACCTTGTTGACTCTTCTTGCTTTAACTTGTAATCTTCCTCCATTTGAAGTTCATTTATTTGTCAAAGCATCTTGGTAGTGATCTTGCTTCAACTTCAGGAGGTATACAGAAGCTTTTCTATTTGGATTTTCTAATCATGCAATATTTAAGTTACTTTCACTAGTTTTCTATATCAGAACATGTTGCTTGGTGTTTGACCATATTATTTTGATTCTAAGAGAAGATCATCCAGTTAAAATAGTTATTGCCATCTGTTAGCCGTGATGCTTACCAATCATGGTAATGTTAATTAATAATTGTCACCTCTTTCGCGACATACCATATGCATTGCGCAGTCAAA
This sequence comes from Elaeis oleifera, assembly GCA_000441515.1. NCBI lineage: Eukaryota > Viridiplantae > Streptophyta > Magnoliopsida > Arecales > Arecaceae > Elaeis > Elaeis oleifera. The sequence continues at coordinate 151,986 of KE504998.1, read as the reverse complement.
TGATTTCCTTGAGTCTTGGGACTTCTGTCATTCTACTGCTTAGACACAAAATCTCAATACTGAAAAGTTGATTTACTCAGAAACATATAATGGTAGGTTAATGTTATCAAAAAATTGTAGCTGGCAATTATACCTGTCTTCTGTGAGCTTATCAAATATCATTAGTGAATCATTACACTATATCCTGCCTACACTACGGTAAGAAATAGAGTACTTATTTATTCTAAATTTGTTTTGATAAATTATCACTTAAATTATGTTTACCAAAAATTCTTTTGTGAAGGGTACCCTTGGCTTATGAGATGAAATTTGTATAGCAACCTCTGTCTTTGATTGTTTGCTTGGGGTTTTTTCTGCAGAAAACGGAACTGTTTGATATTTTTGTTATGTTTCTGGATTTACTTTCTATGTGGCTTAGATTAATTGTTTTTAGTAAGATTTTAGGAGTCTAAAAGCGAGTAGTTGTTAACATAGTGGGATTTAGATTGTCTAGGAATTTTATTTTGAGTCAAGTTGTATCAGCTGAAGTTTTATTCTCATTGTAGGTAACTTGAGAGTCCTCTTATGATTATACAACATTGTTATATGTTTTTTATGGGCCTGTAAGTATTATTAGGTGAAGACTGAGGAACTTTATGTAACTTGTAGATTACATCAAATGAATTAGTTCCTCTGTGGAGGCTTCAGTTTCTATATCTAATCTTATCTCCTTGATCCTCCTTCATCCTGATTCTAACCTCTTTCTCAAAGCAATTCCTTCAGTTGTAGTTCTGCTGTCCATTGCAAAAACAATGAGAAGATTTATTAGAAGTATATTTGAACAAAGTACTGCCTAAAAGCTCTTTCAGCAGTTGATAATTGTGTCTGGGGATGTCAGGTTTGAGATGTTTAGAATCTGGACTGGCTGGAATCATTTAGTCAGTTTGGTTTCAGTCAATTTTCAGGTTCAGAAGGAATAAACTTTCTCTGGTAAAAACTGGACTTTAGCTTGTTGAAATAAGATATCAACTATATTGGTCCCACAGTTTAATCTGGATTAAGAAAAGTGGAAACTTCTCACCTAAGATTCCTTCTAATGAACTTTTTCTTTCCATGCTAGTATTTGCTTAGTTGATGTTGGCACAATTGCATGCCATTACTGTCTGATTTCTGTATTTTGTGCATAGTCTTCACAGAACTGGTTTATTGCCCTCTTGTTTAAGTTTGAAGGACTTATATCTTTTATAATCCGGTCTTCATGCAGGGCGGACTTATTCTCGGAGTCTCAACGAATTAAATACACCATTGAACAACAGACAAAAGGCATTCCTGATGCTCGGACATATTTGTTGACGCTACAAGAGATACGAATCAAGTATATAGTGCTATTTGCTTCTGGGATCTGGTTTCATTATTCTTGATTAGTTTCTATTTTAGATTGTTGGACTCTCCATGTGCATAACTTACCCTTAGTTCTGTCCTAAGTTAATTGGCTAACTATTTTCGCATGTATTAGTATATTTAGTAATGGATACATTAACTAAATATTGCAATTTTTGCATATCATTGTGTAATGTTTGTCTGCTTCCATATAAGCTAGTTATAACAGTGGTTCATTGGAAAAAAAAGGTTACAGTTAATTCCTTTCTTTGGTTAAAAAAAGGACCTCTTAAATTGTTAAAGAGGTTGAATTTAATTTGTCTAATAATTTAGTTTCAACAAAGTAGAATATTTGAAGAAGGAATAGTATGTAGAGGCTAGGACATGCATTAGCATCCGCATGCAATCATAAGTTAGTTGCCACAACAATGGTTTGATATTCTTTGGCCTTGTTTGCAATGGTTGTTAAGGAGATAGTGTTTTTATGAATATGATTTCCTTGGGAACAAAGGCATATAGGCTTTCACTGTGACAAGTTGCAGCAATAAAATATCAAATATATGTCGATGATAATGTTTTGTATGAACCTTATTTAGCAAGATTTAAGCCCGGTAATATCTAGTTTAGCCCGATAATCATTGTTAAAGTCAGATACACTTGAACATTGATTAGTAAGGCAGAGATAAATCCAAAGTAGTATAAAGCACGGGAAAATGTAGAAATTTTTAAGCAGTTGGCCTTGGGTACCTTTGAAGTGTCCACTTACAGTATTACTGATATATAACTAATATAATAATCAGATTCCACTCATTTACTGGTTGAAATTTTATCTCACTTATTTCTTTTATGTATTTTAGAGAAGAATGTAGTACATGGCCTTGTAAATTGACAAAACAAAATTTGTCATATTCCTCTTTGTATATTTGTCTGCATTTGTTAATCTTGTTCATTTCGTCAGATCCAATGTGATGAGTTTCTTGTTACTTGTTAGTGTGCTTCAAAAATATAAGGGGATAAAACTGTATTGAGATGCTTCTGTAAGAAATCTATCATCTTTTCTTATTATGAAGCCTTATAAAGTTCATTGTTTCAGGAGTGGCCTCACTGATGACCTAGGTGCTGAGGCTATGATGATGGAAGCATTAGAAAAGGTTGAGAAAGAGATTAAGAAGCCTCTTATGAGGTCTGACAAGAAGAACATGGGTCTACTGTTAGCTGAGTTTGACAAGATCAACAAAAAGTAAGTGCTGCATGTGGAAAGCTCGTATATGGTCTATTCTGGCGCAGCAATGATGTCATTTCATTCTTGCTTGAGCAATTTGTACTCTTCCTTGTTCTGATGCTTATAGTTTCTTGTTCATATTGTAGATGCCACTTTTTATTTGGTGTATCCCTTATTTGTATGCACTTACATGAATGCACACTACAGGACCTCAGAAAATATTTATTATTTGAAGATAATGTATGTAGAAATTGTTTTCATCCTGTTATCAATGTTATAACCACTTTGGTTACATCATCAAAGAATTAAAGCTTTATAAATGTTAAAAATTCATATCTGAAGGTAATAATTTTTCACATCCAATATGCACAAGGCATTTCTTATATTGCAACTTGCAATTAGTTCACACCATTCTCATTTGTACTCTGACCTCCTCTTATTTTCCCTATTTGCAGTTCCATGACAACTTTGTGATGTGACTTTATGCTTCTTACTTGATTTCTGTTTTTGCAACTTTGCATTAGACTTGGCATTAAAAGGAAGACCTTCCCAAGTATGAGGAAGAGCTGGAACTGAAAATCGCTAAAGAGCAGTTGCAGGAGCTAAAGAAGGACGCCCTGGAGGCAATGGAGACCCAGTTGAAGAGGTTTGTTATGTCTGCGATCTTAATAGACATTTTTGTTTGCCTGCATTAGAGGATCTTATGCATATGATGCATTTGGATAGATGGACCAAAATTTCCTCCAGATGATAGGTACTTGCTGTGGGGAATATTTCAGTCCCAAAGTCATGGACAGCCATCAGAGATTTTGTTGCATTGGCTATTGTAGCTGTAATTAGTTTGTTGTCTGCATCAGCTTAAATTTAAACTTGAATACAGGAAAACATATTTGTATATATAAGCTCATTCAGTCTTGGATACCAACAGATTACACCCTTTTTATACATAACGTATTTATTAAATATATGAATTCAGTGCATACAATCATATATTTTGACGAGTTTATGACAACTGCAGTCATTGTACACTTTGCTTTTTGTGTTTTATACACTGACCTTGCTCATTTTCTTACAATCTATATCGACAGGGAGGAATTTAAGGATGAGCAGATGGTTGATGTGAAATCACTGGACATACGGAACTTCTTGTGAGATTTTATGTCTTCTACAATCCAGATCCCAAGGTTTTTATCTCTTTCTTTGTCTTCCCTGATATTTCTAAAGAGTGTGTTGCTACTAGCAGCGATATTGGTGAAATGCTGTTAACTGGCTTTGTTTAGTTTGTAATAATATAGCAGCCAAATAACCGTCTGTTGTGCCTCTCTGCACCAGATTATTGGTTTTTTGGTTCAGATATGGTGCCTTCAAAACATAATTTTGGGATTTTTTTTCCCGGACTTGTGGGCCAGTGATCCAAAATACATAAAATCTGGACCTTCCTTTTATCTAACAAAAATTCTGAGAGGATGACAACATCGCAAAATTTAACCTCAGCAGAAGAGCTACTGATCAATCTGCAACTTGCCCAATTGTTGAAACTTGAAAATGTTGCTCGTGCTTGGTAACTGACCAACAACTTTTTTGATTCTAAAGGTTGGCAATCGTCCTACATTTTTCCTTCATTGCAATTAGTTCCTCCGGTGTTACATGCAGTGATTTCTAAATCTTCGTGGAGGAGGTAAGAGGTCTATTGCTTCAGGCATATCCTACATCAGATTCTCTGAGGGGATCCAAGATCAAATTTTTAGGCCCAAGACTCATGTAAAACTTCTTGGTAAATAATCTCATTGTTGTTCAGCTGGACATCAAGTCCTTCGAGTATTGATGGTGTGTATGCTGATGATATGCTTGGATGCATAGGCAGATAAATAAAGATACTGGAACTGGGCCCGTGTTATTGCGGGATAACCCGGAGAGAGGGTTATTCCATCTCTCTAGCAGCATCTGCTTGACCAAGTTCATACCTAAAGTACACACCCTTTTTTTTGTCCAAATAAAGGAGGGAGACCTTGGAGATACACCATTCAAGAGCCTAACAAAGATGCACAGTCTGCCTGGTCATTTACTGTCAAAACTACTCTCTTTTTGATTCTCGTTAGTGGCGTTGATACTTGGTGACAGATTTGCTTGACTGGCTGCTTGGTCATTTGTTGTCGGCCTATGCTTTCTTTGGATATTAGAAGTGTTATTTATACTTGGTGAACTCATCATATTGTGGCACTTATACCTGGTTAAATTATAATACTCTCCCAGGGCATTTTCAATATAGACAGGAGTTCATCGTGGCCTCATTCTAAACCTCAGAACATCATTTCTTCTAGAGCAGTTGGAATCAAAATAATAAATCAGAGAGCAGATGGAAGCTGGTGGACCAAGGGTTTAAATTAAACAGCAGTGGAGGATTGTTGTTGAGCACGGCCATGCGGTGCATGGCCTATATCTGTCTCTAACCATGGGTTTCTATTCCGGTCGTGGGACCAGTTTGGACTTTGTAGAACCTTATCTGATCTTTTTTTTTGTCCAGTTGAGATGGAAGAGCAAAGAATAAGACGGCAATTTTAGTTATGAGTGGGTGCTGGATGACGCAGGCATGTATATATGTTCATCTATATAAAACATGTTTAGGTCTAGTAAATTGAGTTTGCCAACAATTTGGAATCAAATAAACGCAAGGCATGTTCTTGCAATAGATTTGGTTGTTGTAACCCACCTAAGGGTTTTAAAAATCCTGAAATTACCAAAATGGCGACCATGAGTAAAAAATGAAGAGAACTCATATGGCCGAGTGCCAAAAGATAAGGTTACGGTCTATCCAGATTGAAAGATTTGATGTACTGCAGATTGTCAGTTGATAAATTTCACCATAGCAAAGCAACATCCATACAACGTAGAGGAATTATTGCCATCTAGATTCTTTCTAGAGTGATACCAAACTACTGTTATTTTCTGATACATATACCAAACTATTGTTCAAATAAACCCCACCGAAGGATTCTTGTTTCGGTGGTTTTGAAGGGCAGGAGGCTACTTTTGGACAGATCAAACTTGAATCTGCCTTTCCCCAGATCAAAGGCAGGTCTTAACAAACAATCATATTTTAATCCCTGCCTACATCCAAATGGCATTCCTCTTGGACCCATACACCCATCGTTCTTTGTTAGTGCCATGATTGCAGCTTGGGAGTCACTCTTAGCATTCATGGCCTTGGCACCCATCCAACTTCCCAAGCCATATCTTTTTTCTCATGAAGGGAAGAATCTTCCCAAGTATTATTATTATTTTTTTTTTTTTGGGGGGGGGGGTTGAAAGCAGAACATTATATTACACATATAACAAACTTAGCGAGTACACAAAACGTATATACAGGACAAAGTGGAGCATCCTCTCACCAACACCCCATTGAACCTATGGATCCTGACAGCATAGCCTTATACATATATGAGCTGAAGAAGTAAGAAGAAGAATCTTTCTTTAGTTGAAGGACAAATATCGCCTCTCATGAAATATGCTCCGCTGTTGACTTGCAACACCTTGGTTGTCTCCTCTATGTAAATAGTCTCTTTCATCTTAATAAAATCTGATGGTAGCAAATAAAATGAATTCCGAATGACCCTATGACACCAAGCAAGTTGATGCTAATTTCATGGCATTGTCTTGAGGCTCCCAACCTTTCAGTGATCAAAATGCTGTCCTATTCGGTCTTGACAGGAACCAAGCAGCAGAAGATATTAATCACATATGGCTTCTTTTACATTCCGCTCATAGCCATGCTCTGCAAGAAACGATCATGAGAAAGTAGATGCTTTGGAAGTGGCTTTCTTTGCTTTGGAAGTGGCTTTCTTATCCTTCAAATATTTACCACAATCTTGTCAATTACCGTTGTTTCCGTTATCTTCAAATATGGTTCTTTTTCATTCCCGTCAAATCAACCATGACATCGGTCCCAGCAAGAGACAGGCCTCTCAATTTCCACAAAGACTACAACTCAGAAGAAATAAATCTAATCAGCCCACCTTGACCTTCCTCCCTCCTAAGAAACCCCCATCCATCATCTCCCCTCCCCTTCCCCTCTGGAATCCCAAAGCCATGGACTGGTACTCTTGGCTCTCCAAATCCAATCTCGAGCACGGCCTTATCTATGATTACTCCCTCATCTTCTCCCATAATGAGCTTGAGGAAGAGGACATCATCCACTTCAACCATGAGCTCCTCCAAAGCATGGGCATCTCCATAGCCAAGCATAGGCTGGAGATACTCAAGCTAGCCAAGAAGTCGAAGGCCAAGTCTCCATGGCCCGTCGCAAGGCTCTTCGCTGCGATCGACAAGACCAAGAAGTGCCTGGCCGGGTACATCCACTCGCTGGTCCACCGAGATAATTCGGCGATCGTGGTTGTCCCAAGGCCTTCATATGGTGGTGCAAGGTGGAAGGGAGCCATGCTGAAGAGGAGCAAGAGGCTGCTGCCATTGAAGCAGGGAAGGCTGATGCTCACTGAAGGTGGTGCAGAGGTTGCCGGCCGGAATTCTGCCTCATATAGCACGAGACCGATGGCCCACAACAATTGGAAGAGAGAAAAAGGTGGCGATGGAGATGGCTTTTGGGGTGGCAGCACTAAGGAGATCAGGTGGGACTCCATGTTTCAGGACTTGAAGCCAACTTGAGCTCATGAAGCAGGGCTTCTCCTCGTGTTGTCTCCTTTAGGAGCCATGAGAGATTGCTGTGCTTAATTGGGAGGTTTGTCCGCTTTGCATCCCTGCTTTACCGTGGCTGTTTTGGTTTTTGTTTTGAGAGGACGACGACATAATCTAAAACTTGTGGTGGAAATGATTAGAAGTTAGGTATGCATGTATGTACGTACGTAATGTAGTGGGGTGGGTATAGTGTGGGGAATTTGTTGTCATGATCTCTTTGATGTATATTGCTGGGGTATCAACACATTAGATAGAGTTGACCGATAGGAATGGTTGGTGAGAGCATCCAACCATCCATAGTTTAGGTATGTTTTAATGTTTCACTTAGTGTCTCACATTCAAATAATTAATGGCTTCAAAGATAATTAATAATTCACTACGGTCATGACGAGATTCTGTTAGATTTCTGCAGTTAAACATGTTTGAATGAGAATGGTACCAAAATAAAACCCCAATGAGCAGTACATTGAGAAAATGTTAATGCCCAGGAATTTTTGAATGTCGGTCTAAAACAACACCTATTCATGTACATCAAGTACTCGATGTTGGATCTTTAGAAAATACCATTACAGTGGACAACATTGAATTCAGAAGGAAGAGGGGCAATAAAAGCTTTTCCCCATTTCAATGTTGCTAAAAATGGTCTAAAGGCAAACAATCGTATGGAAAGTATTGTTGAGCTTTCCTCGAACATCATTTGATTTGCAATTTATATTCTCCCATATTATGCAGCATTTTAGCCAAGCTATTTGAGAAACACCCAATTGTTGGGTCATACCATCTCAGTCGATATCTTCCGGACTCATACTCAGGAGCTTTCGAATTGACAAAATACCGATGTAAGCCTTGATTATAGATCTCTTCAAAAATCTGACCTCATCATAAGACCGAGCTCATCAGGAGGTCGAGTTTATCAGGAAGCCGACGTTCAGCACCAACCTCTTCAGCTCTCCGGCTTGATTCAGCACCAACTCCACCGTTCTTCTTTCGGAGCCTTGCAACAATACACCCTATGTAGATAGAGCACTCACTGATCAATTTACCACATGAATAACAAGATCATTGGGAGTGAAATCCCGGGAGATCCTATCCATATTTAATTTTAATCAGTGAATCAAAGGCTATATGTGCCTGCAAACATCAACAGATCGCCGTTAGACAAGATCATGAGCGCACCAGATGAAGTCTTCATGCCGGTCAGCCATCATAAAAGCAATTGAAAGATTGCCCTGAGATGCGGGTTATCTGTTAATTAAGTTTCTTCTTGAATGAAAGTCTGTTACTTAAGTGCCCTGCTCTCGATGTGACTCTGCACCCACTAATGTAGTTGGGGAGTCTGAATCAAATGTCATCTGTAAAATTTTATTGGTTGGACCATCTGACGTTTCTAAAACTTTAACAAACTAGAGCTCTAACAGAACCATATTGAATTCAAAGACCAACTGCTTCTTCTAAAAGTTACCATCTGAAAGGTCTCCATCAGTCCCTTAAACCCATTACCTAGGGAAGCAGGCTAGCAGTTTAGTCCACTTAAATTACCGGTCAACACTGACTAATTAACTGAGAAAAGAAGCAATTAATTCGACTGTGAACAATCCGGAAAACTAAATTTAGAACATGGCCAACTACCAAGATCATGCATTCAATTCTGCCTTTCGTCATTCTACTTTGTGATTTTGAGAATTAGGTGGACTGTGATAGCAATTCTTATTCGATCATTTAGCCAAATATACGCATACAATTACCAGGGACTAGCCTTGCAGGTTAGGTTGGCACACCTGGATTATATACAATATTGAATATGTCTCCAAGCTCATTCAATTATTCAAAGAACTATGGAGTAAATGCAAACATTAGCTGAGATATGTTTACTAGCTTGCTACATTGATTCCTGGCTCACAACCTGTCATTCATAAGAGAGAATAGATTCTTTCACGAGTGAACTTGGTGGTGAGGGTTTTATCATAAGATAAAATATGAGAAATTCTGAGGTGTCTATGGTGCACAATTCAAGAGAGAGATGCTCGGGAATGTACAGGAGCAAAGTATCTGTTCATGTGCATAGATGCACAAAGGCATCACTTACGACAATATGATCTTGAAAGCCAAATAAGGCTATGGTCTTTTTCTTTCTTTCTTTCTCTTTTTTCTGTATGTATGTGTGTGTGTGTGTGTGAGAGAGAGAGAGAGAGAGAGAGAGAGAAGGCCATGGTCAGGTAGTAATGCTGCTACAAGGGAAACATGGATTAAGTGCATTTCAAAGGGGTCTTGACAACATCAAACAATAGATCGATGAAGCTGAAACGTAGTTAGAAGGTAAATAAAATGAAAGGCTAGCAATGACTAAAGGAGAAGCAATGCAAACCATGAGCATAACAACCGAAGATGACAGGGAAAGCCCTGAAACATGAATATATGACAATAAGGGTAGTTGAGTCTGCATGGCAATAATTTCCACTCTGGAAAAGATAGGTCACAAGAAATTGATTCAGACAGCAGATGATGACATACTTGATCCAAGTATGATGAGAAGACAAAATGTAATTCCCAATTCCTCGAATATGTCTTACATTGCATAAAAAAATTAATAAGAAAGAGTCCCATGTATGTAGTGGAAAAGTAAGGTAGACTACACATCCTGGATCATAAAGTTTGTATTTGTTGACTCATGAGTAATGTTCACTTGAGACTCGCTAAAAGATCATCAATTTATAGAAATAGGTCTGGCAGATTAACAACTTCAGGATTCACATGCCACTAATGCAGTTTATTAAAAGCTATATGCATACTAGAATACCTAATTCAAGATTATTGAATAAAGGTTTCATCACACTTATTGAAAGCATAAAAATTTGATTCAGGTAAGAAAAAACTTGAAGAGGCCTATCATGATTAACATACAATTTTCTTCCAGCTTCAAAAATTAATTTCACTAATACATAATCAAGATTTTAATTGTATCATTTCCAATATTTGATCAATGAATCATGGTCCCAGTACAAATATGTAACGCATTTAGGTACCTACATCAATCTATAAGGAGCTTCTTTCGCAAGATTAACAAAATCATTCCTTCGAGGCAGATAAGGCTCCTGATAACTACATGATATGTAGGTATATGAAACTATTACAACCAGGAACAAGTACCAAGAGAAAACTGTGGCCCAAGACAGATGGTGCTCGTGAAAGGTCACCTGCTATCAGTGCTGCGAGCTCCGAGGCTGCCGAAATGACCCACTAGCATAGAGCATTTGGTATACAGGCTTAATTCTCACGGTCAAAACTATGCTCAACAATGTGCCCAAGCAACAGACCCCGCAAGAACTAGAAATGTGAGCCTAAAGCAATTAGGCCCAAGCAAGAATTGGTTGAAGCATCAAGAAACCTGGGTTCTGCTTTGCTGCTTCAATATCATACACATACCCCGCAAGACCAGCTGAGAAGAGGAGAGCCCCAAGGGGATTTCCTAACAACATGAAATTATATATCAACCCAAAGTGCTTCAGGCCGAAGAGTTCAGATGCAGTCGGCACCATGACAGAGAACTGGACCCCATAGCAGATACCAAGTAAAGCGGTTGAAGCATAAAGAGTCCCATTTAGACCAGAAGCAAACAGAAGGTAAGCCACAATCATGATAACTTGTGTGCATGTCATCCAAATGGGCCGAGGAAACATTTTAGACCTGCAAAAGATAAAACGTCAGTTGACCCCTTTTTTTAAAAATGGTAAACGATCGAAAATCATGCAATAAGACCTTGATAAATCATTTGACACATCGACCATATCTGACCGCATATAGCTGCAAAAATATTTAGAAAGACAATAAAATGAAAATGGTTCAACCTGACGAAGTACTCAGAAACAGCACCCCCACCAAGACGACCAACGAAATTGCAAAAGCTGAAAAGGCTGAGCAAGATAGTTGTATCATCAACACCTGCTGCAATCCCAATTTGTGCCAGATTGTTGAGCACAGTGACACCTGATCCAACCCCAACAAAGTAAACAAAAAATAGAAGCCAAAAATCAGCCTTAATTAAAGCTTCACGGAATTCAAAATCCTCTCCCCTCTTAGGTCTTCTCTTCTTTTTCACAGCTCCCTCTCCCTCAGCCAAAAGCATATCCACATCAGAAGCATCATCAGCCTCCTGAATATTCATTGTTGATGAAGATTCGGCCAGTAGTGGTTCTGATTTATCTGCAGTTAGACTGTCTGATGAACTAGAAGGGCCAAGAGCACCCGTTCTTTTGCGCCTATTTGGATAAAGTGTCATCTTCAAGGGGATTGCAAGGGGAGCCAGGAGTAAGAGAATCATTATACCAAACACAGTATAGGTTACAGCATTACTTAGTGAGGTAACATCATCCAAGACTGTAGTACCCAGGAGATAGAGGCCTAGAAACACGCTTGAAATTTGGGTAAACAAAAAGTGACCATACTCTGATGAGTCCTCCTCTAAAGATGGTGTGCATGGCCTGACAAAATACATCATTGCAAGGCATATGACAGGCAGTCCTAGTGTAAGAAACAGTAACAGTTTTGCAGCTGAGTCATGCAGCACTCCAGTATATATTTCAGTGTACACTGCAGCACTAAGCCCAACATAACCCTTGAGAATGCCAGCCACAGTGCCCCTGCTAAGAGGGAAGTTCCTCATGTTGGTAACAAGAACACCTGTGCCCAACCATGCACTACTATTGGTGGCAATACATAACGCAAGCCACAACTGCCATAACATCAGAAACAGTCATAAATACTTGTTACGCAGCAGTGTTAACAGAGTTTAAAACCCAGTAAGGAAAGGTCTGAATCTGAGATAAGAGGCAAGCTTGCGAACAACGTCACAACCGGTTGATCAACACATTGCAAGAAAATCAGCTACCTAAATTTATTGTGAGAAAGTTACAGGTTTATTCTTGTTCTCAGAGAAGAACCAAATCCAGAACAGCTATCAGAAATTATTCAAAGAATCATAACAAATAATTAAATAAGCATCATCTAAAATTAAGGTAACTTCCAACTTTAGATTCCATAATTCAACTTTTAATATATAAATATTCTAAAAATTGACTGCATGGAAATTTTAGAAAGTACACTTGCCATTTTTACTATGTTTTTATAATTACTTTCTAAGGATTATATTGAAAAAAATATTTCACAATGCCATGTCAATGTTATTTCTAAATGTCATGCTTTCTTCTCGCACCTCATGAATGCTGTGCCACGAAACTACAGACAAAAATTTCACAAAATGTCATAGTGAACCTTGCGTAACCTCCTTTAACCATTGTTTTGGAAATTTTAGGAAATGTGTGCCATTTTTACTATGCTTTCTACCACTACTCTCAAAGTATTTTACTAGAAAGGTGTTTCACACTAGAATGACTACCAAGATTTTAAGTCTCATGGGCCAAAGGCGTCCTAGATTCTCCATGAAACAGGACGCCCTCCCGTCCCGTCCCGTCCCAACAGCAGTCCCGATCATGTATCCTGATAGATATCCTTCATCTTTCTCCCTTTCTTCCTTTCTTCCTTCCTTCCTTCTTTCTTTCTTTTTCTCTGTCTTCCTTTCTTTCCTTTCCTCTTTCTTTCTTTTCTTCTCCCTTCCTTTCTTCTTTTTTCTTTTTCATTTTTCTTCTTTCCTTTCATTTTTCCTTTTCTTCATCTATCCTTCCTTTCCTTCTTTCCTCTTTCTTCTTCTCTCCCTATGTGGATGGGTTCTGGAGTCCCTAGCTCGTCCAGATTCCGTTTTCTCATAAGAATGGGATGGGATGGCCGGGACGCCCCCCATCCCACTGGGACATAAAACCTTGATGACCACATTATTTTTAAACATCATGCTTTCTTCTCGCACTTCATAAATACCACACCTCCTAACTACAGAAAAAATTTCACAAAACCTCAATGAACTTTGAATAGCCTTTAACCAATGTGTCTTTACTATTTACTTTCATGAGCTTCTCTCAAGTAATTTCTCCAATCAAAATTCTCCCTTGCTTTCTTCCTCTTAATCTGCCTCCACTCTTCCCAATCACCTTAGTCAAGCAGGAGATGATTCTTAGTAACTGTTGAATATGAGATCCGTACATGAATATTCCTTCATACAAAATGTAACTTTGTGCTGTCTAATTGTTCGATCCCTCTGTACTCCAACCTTTTATACTGGAATTAACCACCGCCCCCCCGCCCCCCCCCCGCCCAGTAATTGCTCTCTCTTGTTAATTGTTATAGTTTCTTATCCTTGCTTCCTCAAGATCTGCAAGTAAAGCTACCCTACTTTGTGATGCATCTGTCTTATTTCAGTTACAGACTCAATATTTTGTGCTTAGCTGGGAAAAAGAACCATGGGAATAGACATTTTTAATTCAGGGAATTGTATCCAATATCTACCGACCATCATTTTCATTGCACCACACTGGAAATCATCTGCATTTCTGGCACAAGTAATAGGTGAGGTAGATGAGCTATCTCAGAAAAGATCAAAGCACTCAAGAATGTCCATGGAAAAATGGATGGCCTCACGTGCCCACACGTAGCATCTCTGGAATGGCAATCACAAGCCATAAGGCTGCTGTGGCAAAATTCAAAAGATCCAGATATGGTTGACAGACAGCCCTGGAATTGATTGCAGAATTAATAAATACAGATCACCAAGAAATTGATATGTCATAATGGATTATTTGACCACTTCCTGAAAAGCAAGGTTTTCTACAGACATAGTGATCATCATCATAAGCATGGTGCATACAAAGTATCATGACAGTCTTGTCGACTCAAGAAGATTAGGACACTTGTGCTGAAGCCATTTTTAGTTAGAAACCTTCAACTGAAAGAACTTTGCTTTGGGAACAATAGTTTTACAGATTAAATTTGTTGAAATCATTGTTTATGGAAAGAAAATTCGCAATGGAATTTGTCTTGTTGAACATGCATAATAGTAGATCCATTCAGATATTTGAGTCCCTGCAGCAAATGCTTTATGGAGTGCAAACATGTATCTGGGTGCTTCTACAGATGATTTCCCTAGAAAGTTTCAGTTTGCACTTTATAGAGAAACGCACAAGTGCTTCCTATTCTAGAGCAGGGGAAGGCTGCAATTAAAAAGTAGACAAGATGAAAATATTAAGAAGCTTATATCATGTAATAGTGGAGAAAAATTTTCAGCCCAGAAGTACAGAGCAATGAACGTATCATCTGACACTACCGCACACCAAGGGATGCTCAAGTGATGTTTATATCACATAAATCAGACCTTAATAGATGAAGCACAGGGTAGATGATTTCTTCCAATCTTTCGAGGACTTACAAAACAAACTCTAACACCTCAGCTTATTCAAGCCAACCTGTTGATTAGTAATGGTCTAAAAGTCGGCTTCTCTCACTCACATCTATGTTGAATATAATAAATTGTCTCCTAAAGCATATAAATGCACTTTTCTAGATTATGAAGATGGAGTGAAGGAATGCAGGACTATAGGTTACTGTTATTGTTGTGACTTTTCATGGGTCCACAATGACGAAGAATAACAAAAAGATTGTGGATGCAGATGGTGAACTTATGCATCAACATTAGGAAGTAAAGTTTCATCTTCCCAAATATTCTCTAGATACTATTGAATCGCATCACTTGAGGAAGAGACTAAAGAAATTGTTATCAATGAATCTATTGACATGATGGGCAGGGAGAGTATAGTGGTGGAAAAATTGTATTTGCTACATTGAGAGAGAGAGAGAGTGAGGGAGAGAGAGAATGTGCCATTGATTAAACATATGACAGCACATGCTTTGCCTATGAGAATTGTAACAACCTAGGACCTCACCAAAAAGATAGCCAAAAGGTATTATCTAGGTTTCTTAGTCTTGTATGGGTATCCAAGATCTTCCGGCAAATAACGATGTGGGATTAAATACATGTCTATATGGATTCTCATATACTCTTCTTATTTGAGTCTTGACATTCTCATCAGGCTAAGAGTCTAAATCTATGCAAATTCATTCATAACATCACGATCAGTCCGTGGTTAGCCCCAATGAACCCATGTGCAGTGTCCCCTAGTCCACATAAGTTATGGGTTGATCAGCTCTGATATTATTTATAACAACCCAAGATCTCATCCAAAAAGGCTAATCAAAAGATGTTATTTGAATTCTTTGACCCTGTATAAATATTCAAGATTTTTTCAGTGAATAATCGACATAAGACTAAATATATACTCACACGGATCCTCACAAGAATGAATAAACATCCACATATATTAGAATATGGAGGTCAAAAAGAACAAAACTGTGAGGGAAAAGAATCAATATGATCAAAAAATTGTTCCAATTAGAAAGTTTTAGCATTATTCAAACAATTTCAGTTTCATCAGCCTTTAGGTTTTACCACATAAATGTTTCATTACCTGTGATAGCTATATATGCACTATAGTGCAGGATTAAAAAAAAAATGAAATGCTTGGTGGCAATTTTTCCTACAAGAGAAAATATAGACCATTGAAGTTTGAATATAGCTTTTGAAGGAACTAAACATGTGCGCATTTCGTTCGTAAGTTGTAGTTTGGCCTGATGCATTTATTTGTCTCCTCCCTCGGAATCTAGATACGACAATAACATAAGCAGACCTGGATGGTTACCTTTTCCATACAATTATACAAACTCATGGAAAACCTTGCTCTTAAGGTAGCTTTTGTAAGAAGTTTGGCCTGTCTTCCATGGAGAAAAATTCACGACGAGAAGACCAACAGAATAAAAGGAAAAGACCGGCACTAAAAACATAAGGCAGTAGCAAAATTTACCGCAGTTTAGATAATAATTTCTCATAACTTCTTCATTAATCAGTATAAATTCGTCAGCTACATGGACTTATTAACTTAAATTCAACTTGACATATTTCCCAGGCTTTGAAATATACTTTGAACCAAAAACCAGTCCCAAACAACAGAAAACTCCACTGCTTTTTCACAGACATTTTTATAAAACTAGGCCTTGGTCCATTACCTCATGGTCTTAGTCATAAAACACTTCTAAAACTCCTTCAAAATCACCCTAAAGTTAACTCCAAAAAATAAGAATATTGGATGTTCAATCATCACAACATTTTGTCTTGCATTTAATGGAGTACTCGAAATCGAACTTTGCCCTCATGCATCTCCAGCTTGTCATAAATGTAAGGTCACTTACACCCTCCAATTCCGAAAGCAATTATCCATCTTCCTCCTCTACAATGACAATGCAAAGTATAGCATCCAAGTATGAATCTATAGCAAGTATTTTCAGATTTAACAAGCAATTATTTGTGGCTTCAACAATACAAATTAAGGGTGTGTTACACTGAAAGTTCCCACCACCCGCGTACATCATTCATATCTTTCTCCATGCACAAAGAAGCAAATTTTTGAAAGAAAAATAGGATCTCAATCCAATCAAGCAGCCGCGGAAGGAGAAAAAGGGCAATTCCTCAAAAACGAAACCACCAAAACAGTAAACCCCTCAAAAATGGAACCACCAAAACAGTAAACCCCCAAAAATCAAATCTTGAAACGAGATTTCATCAAAAAGCATGCACGCATCCATGTCCGGGAATACAATAAGAGATCATGAGTAAGGAAGGGAGGCTACGCACCACCCAGTAGGACAAGCCGGAGACAGTCTGGGTGACGGCGAGCCAGAGGACGCCGAAGCCGAGGAAGCAGGAGGCGGCGCCGATGAGGAGGACGAGCCACGGCGGGAAGCGGTTGCAGGCGACGCCGGCGATCATGCCGAAGTTCTCGCCGATGTCGTTGGCGACGCCGAGCATGGTGAGCTGCTGCTGGTTGTATCCCATCACCGACTTCAGCGAGGGGGAGTACAGGGGGAAGTTGTAGCCGCTGCCCGCCGCCACCTGCACCCACACCGCCGCCGCCAGCCCCACCCACGGCGGCCGGCTCCCGGCCTTCACCGCCGCCGGCATCTCTTCGTTTCCTCTTCTCTCCGACCTCCTCTCTCTCTCAACTCTCACTTCTTTCTCTGGCGTTCCTGCGCTTTTTTCTTCCCCTCTCTATCCATATATATATCTGGAACGAGCGAAAGTGAGTGAATTGCTAACCGGTACAGGAGTTGCCATGTTCCTCCGGCAAGAAGGTAACGGGATTTTATTATATTTCTCCTCTCTCTCTCCGACAAAGTTACGAGGAGTTTAGAAGATTTTGATGGGATCTAAGAGCACAGTAGGTTGGTTACCATGCGTCTTGTTCTGTTTGGTGTTTTCTTCCCCACCAACAAGAGTCATAAACATCAATACTCCATTCTCTGCAGCTCACATGGCTTGGTTTGTAGATGCTGAGATAGTTATTGTACAGTGGCCCGACCAACCATTTAACCCCTGTAGCTTGTACCAATTCTTATTTATCACACCTGAGGAATGAAGCAGAGTAGGACTGGTTAGTAATGGTATCCATCAACTTTTTAATTTACTTTAAATGTTTTAGAAAAGCAAATGCCATTACAAGCATTTTGGTAACAAGTATATAATTTAAAAGTATGACTTCACTTTGATGGTTTGAATTAAAGAGTTTGGTAGAGTACTAGCATATCTTGTATTCCATGTACAGATTTGCTGCTGATACTCTAGAAATATGGTGCCAACTATTATGTATAAACTAATTATATAAATGTACTTTTTTTAAAATCTTTTATCAATTTTACTTTGATGGTTTGAGAGATTGGTCAAGCACCAGCATATCTTGTATTCTAATCACAGATCTGATGCTGAAACACACACACACACACACATATACAAGTACCAACCATTAGATAGTATGTGAAACTAGTGTATGGAAAGTAAATTATATATGTGCGTTTTTTTTTTGGTAGAAATATATGTGCGTTTGTTTAACGTCCTATCAACTTTACTTGAAGATGAAGATGAGAATTCCTGAATCATTTTTTGACAAAATAGATAAGCAGGCTTTCGAGGAAGAGGAAGTGAAATGACTAGATTTGGGGTTGCTTTTTCCTGATTTCAAGGAAACATGTTGTCGTTATTTAACACCCATTTAAAAAAGAAGATTCGAACGATTTTGATAAAGATTTCGAGCTAACATGTGTCCCGTTTTTTGGTAAAGCTGAATTTTGATTAGATCCAAGGGGAATCCAAGATGTTCATAGAAGAGTATATATCACTAGTTAGCTCATTAAACTATGAGACGGAGTCCTAACTAACGAGAGTTACTCATTCTAATTAATGCAAAGTGCACTGAAATCATATCCCTCTACTTGGCAGTTCGAGATTCCGGCTTCAATTCTTGAATTCATATACTTGATAGTATAAATGGGTTTCCCTCTTCCTTGGATAACATGATCTACGCTAATGTATGCATGTTGGAATCAAATTGTTTATGTTAACATGCATGAGGATGCCATAAGTGGTCCACAAGACACATAAAAGAATATACTGATGCCGAAGTATATCCTCACCCCATGGAGACATTATGGCATTCAGAGACAGTCTCATGCTTCTTGATTCTTTCAGTGAAGTCATACAAGTAGCCTACAGAATAGGAGATCCATCTATGTTGGTCGGCACTCAATCTACGATTCTTTGCACTGCTTTGGGACAAAAAAAAGAAAAAGGGGTATGGGTCCCTTGGGTCAGCAATAGACACAGCAATACATGACAAGCGTGGAGGCATGCACCACAAGGACTAAAGTAACGGTTCCGTATTTAGAGTTCATGGTGGTGGGTTAGAGTAATATTGTTAATGAGTGTGTCGCACCTGGTGCAAGTGAGGTCTGGTAAGTTGTAGACAAGGAGCCACTTTGCAATGATTACGGTGCAAACTTGGGTGGAGTCTGACCTCAGTGGTCTTCAAACATGTCAGGCCCTTTGCGTAGCTTGGGGACACTTTTTTTTTCAAAAAAGAGAAATGTTCTTCCCTTTTGTTTACTTTCTCAACAAGCGGAGGCAAAAGCACCATCTTCAGTGTCCTTGGTAGAGATGATAAAGGGCGGGCGAAGCCAGGAGCTTCACTGGTGGGGCTTTGGATGGTCAAATTGTGAGCAGTAGCTCTCTCAAAACCATAACATGCCAATGGTTCCTAGCTAGGCTATCGAATTGCTAGATTACCTATATTCCAGTTAGCCTCAAAAGTTTCTTATCATATTTCATATATAATAAATATTTTTTATAAAATCTTTTAGTAACATGGTGTGATATATAAGTTTGATAAACAACATTTGTAATACAAATATCTTCAAAACAAGACATTAATAATCCATAATAAACTAGCTAGTATTTAGCATGTGCTGCATGCATAACTCAATCATTTGGCCGGTGGAGCATTAATAACTCATGACACGGATGTACTGCAAAGTGTAACGTAAACTGTAGTAGCTAGAACTAATATTGTTTGGTGGTGGCTTTTGATGACTATGGATTCAACTTCTAACTCAGTAAATAATTTTGATCACCATTTTAAATCTTATCTTCCGATCATTTTTGTAGTGACTGCCAATCTTCTGGTAATATATAATGAGAATTGTCTTCTATTGTGACTGATTGTCATCCCTTGATGAACCTTCGCGCGTCTTACATAAACCACATGAGATGGAAAGTATCCATATTGACAAGAAAGGGTAAGCAAATGCATATTAGGAATATAAATTCTAGGATACATATTCCTTGAGATTCCAAGGCTGGCTGGATAATTCAAAGTATAAGAAGAAAACATGGCATTAATCACTTTCTTGCGTTTCGCAGAAGAACAAAAAAAATGGGGAGTGGTTAGGTTACATTAAGTAATTTTAAGAGGAAAGAAAGTGAAATTATTCTAGTACCATTTCATAGGAGTCGGTTATTCTAATTAGGTTAAATAGGGTAAACAAGTTTGGAGGAGAAAAGGTAAACCATTTATGATGTAAGCCCTTTTCAAATAGAGGTTTATTCCACATGTTCAAATAACTAGTTGGTTAAAAAGATGTACAACAAGTGGGTTAAATAATTTTATTCTCTTTATTGGGCTTCCAAACATAGTCATATATAATTAATAAATTAGTCATCTAACAATCCAATATACACTTTCAAATAAATTGAGATATAGTTTTAAAATATTCATTAGCATACATTACATGACCAGACTGTCATGCCCCCAATTCGAGATTGTAAATCAAAGGTCATGGCAACCGCCGCATACTTATAAAAATTCTTTCCATAAGCATGCAAGGCATCTTATTATGCTATCCTAAAACAACAGCGGAATAATTAGTCAATAATTTAAATCCAAAACATAACGATTTAAATTTCTTCTTTAATATCTCAATAAATTCAACAATGATTCATTGGCCTTACATTAAATTTGATAAGACTTTCAACTAAAAA
>KE504998.1:94599-115787 GCA_000441515.1 Elaeis oleifera | reverse complement strand
TTCCACCGTGGGGAGTGGTGGAGAGGCCTCTTCCCGACGGGAAGAGCGTCTCGCCGATCCGGTGGCTCTCGACCGCTGAGCCCTGGTTCTTGTCATCTCGGAGAGATTTTTCAAGCTTTGCGGAGGTCGTGTCCCCCTACCTGGCGCGTCAAACCTGTTGCGGCCAATCCCCTCGTCGCCTGGTCACCGAGAACGAGCACCTACAAGGGAAGTCCACACAGACCGGAGGGGGCTTCCGACGGAGACCCTCCGACGGTCAAGTCAGAGAGGAGACTAGGCAATAGTAGAGAGGAACCAGGGGAGACTCAGCGGTGACGAGCCGAGAGATTGGTTAGGTTGGCTGGGCTTAGATTGGTTACCTTAAGCTGTTGCCTTACCCCGTTTATAGTAGGAGGCGGTGTGGTCCCGCCGTCGGTGATGTAGACAACTGTGGAGTTGTCAAATCACCGTGGGCTGTCACATCGCCGGGGTTGCCATGTCGTCAATGGATTGACAGGTCTTAGGAATTAATTGGTGTCCTTGGCAGGACAATGCCTCAGGTCCCTGGCAGGGCAACGCACTCTGACGGTCGTACAGCATGTTCTTGACATGACTGCAGCCCGTGCCGGTCGTTCGATGTTTCAAAAGGGGCTGACCGACTATGTGTCGGGACATGACCGTCGGGTGGCGACTCAATAGCACGGTCGGTGTCCAGAGGGGTCTGTAGAAGTCGGACGTCGGTTGTTCGATCCGATGGAGAGTCAGTGAGGTCCCACCCGATAGGGAGTCGGCGATGCGGGTCGATTTTTGGGCTGTCGGAGGCGGCGTCGGCCAGTTTGGCCGACACGCCCAGGCCGGGCATCATCGGTAGTCACTGTCGGTGTCAACCATCGTCAGTCGGAAAAAGTCGATCGGTCCATCTCGAGGATGGGTCGGAGTCAGAATCCGTTGGTGAATCGGCGTCAAGATCAGTCGGCAACAGGGTCGGTCGGTATATCCCAACAAGTTGCATGTTTTTAGATATAGAAGTTCATAGGAAATTAAAGGTGAAGAGCACCAGATGGGCTCTCAGAAGAGCTGTGAAGGGGGCAGTGGGTCCAATATTGACCCAACCAGCCTAAGATTTGGTATGTTTGAATCTAGGCTGGGTTTGACTTGGTCCATATCGATGGTTTGTGCTAGTCTTCTCGTAGTGCAGAAAGACTAAGCCATCTTTTCTTTAATTATACCATTCATGTAAAAGATGTGACATGAAGATCCCACAAATTTGTTGTTCTTAACAAGCACTGAGCAAGGGAGAAGAAAATTCCATTTTCCTTTTCACAAGTCTTAGATTTTAATAACAATAAACAGAAAGCAGTCGATGCCAGATCTCTCATCTTCTTTAGAAGTAACTCAAATAAAAGAAACTTTACCTTTAGTTCTAATTGTTACCAAGTCAATATCCTATAGACAAACTGTATGTTGTTGATATTGCAGACCAACAACTAATTTCCTATTTGGTACTGCGGTTGATTTGGTGTTTTCATTTCCCTATAAATTAATAAAATACCGTATGAACATTGATATTGGAGACAACATCTGCACGAAATCTGTACCATGCATTATTTTAATTTATTTTTTTAAATAATAATTTTGTTGTAAAAAAAAAACTTACAAGTAATTTAGAAATTAAAAAGATTTTGTTGGGATATACCGACTGACCCCTGCATGTCGACTTATCCTCGAAACGATCCGACCGACGTCCGACTTTATCCGTCGAATGGACAGACGACCCCGACGATAACTACCGACAATGCCCGACCGAAGTTATACCGGCCAAACAGACCAATACTGTTTCCGACCGATCAAACGGTCGTACCTGTATTACCGACTCTATGTCGGGGTGGCAGTTGACGCCCGACTTTCATAAAGCACCCGATCAGCCGACGGTGCCTCCGGATCATCATCCGACGTCTCGACAATCAAATACCGACATATGATATATATTTTTTAAATTTTAAAATAATAATAAAAATAGAAGCAATATCGATCAGTCCCTGAACATTTCTTCTTCCTTCCATTGTTAAAGAGAAACTTGATGTGCACTAGAAGTCTCCATTTGTTTTTTTGGATGATTACTGGCTAGTTCCTTTGGGCTTTCTTTGTAGTTGTCAATATAAAGTTACCCCCCCAAGAAAATATTTGTGCACCGTGGATGGTGCAACTCGCACGAACGATCACAGACGGTATAGTTCGTGCATATCATCTGCAATAATTGGCTCGTACATAAGGCCGGATGCAGCATAATTTTTTTTTTTTATCGATCTCGTGTGGAAGCCGATCATCATGAATAATACGTGCGGAGCGGCACCGTCCATGGTGTACAAAGTACTTCTCCCTTCCCAAATTAATGCCGATGCAGCACTTGGGCCCCAGAGGATACGAGTCATTCAGAGCCGTGACACTGCTAAGATGTCATCAAAGCATGCATCTGTGGATTTGCTATAAGACCATAGGAATGGTGTTGATCATATTCTTGTTTTCACTTGATATTTTTATACAGATCTTTTTCACTACTTAAGGTTGGCTACTTACTAAAGTCAAAACTATAGTTTTCTTCATGCTGGAAGTTAATAACATTTACTTTGGGAACTCTGGCTGAAACCGTATCTTTTTATTTTCCCGACCGATGGGACCTCCAACCCCCAGTCCACCTGGAGAGGAGAAGGTGGGAAAGCTCGCGAAACTCTCAAGCTATACCAAAGTTGCGCTCAAGTCCTCCATGGGACAGGGAGCTTTCACCTCACGTCACCAGTTTGTCTTGTCATGGGAGTGATTTCTGTACAAAAACATGGTAGGTTAGCTTATCTTATCCAGCCTTGTCAATTCGAAAGCAGTGAGCCAACATACGCCTGGTTGAATTGTGGTGGGAGAAATTCTTTGTGCGCCGCGGACGCTGTGGAAAATCCGACGCGCTATTTTATATGGTTGATTCACATAATTATTAATTTTTAATATATATTTAATATTTAATATTTATTTTATTTAAAATATTTATATTTTATTAAAAAATTATAACATCTCACGATATATTATGATATTCTGTGTCAAATTATAATTTTTTACGCACAGAATGCCATAATACTATCCAAAATCTCATAATATGGTCAAGAATGTCATAATATAAAAAGAGTATTTTTATCTAATTATTTTTTAATACGTATTTAATATCTATGGTTTCATTTTTCTTTTGAAAATTTTAAATGACGAAAATATTTCTATCATTTCGAAAAAATTATGACATCTTATGGCATATTATGATATCCTGCATCAAAATTTTGATTTCTTACGTATACGATAGATGTCATAATAATTTTTTAAAGAATAAAAATATTTTCGTCATTCAAAATTTTTAAATAAAAAATAAAATTATAAGTAATAAATATGTGTTGAAAAATAAAATTATATAAATTAATTATATAAAATGTTACGTTTCACGTGAGATTTTTTACGCCGCCCATGATGCACAAAGAATTCCGCTTATGGTGGATAGGCTCTTATTTTCAAAGGAAACTTTTCGGTTACAGCACTCTTTCTATTGGATAACGGGCTCCTCTCTATTTCTTTGGGTCTACAGTGATGGGCTCCTCTCCCAGGAGGACTTCGAGAAAAAAGTTATATAGAAAAAAAACATCATGCACGCCAAAAAGATCGGATCCCGTTTTAACTTGTGATGACTTTGCAAGATTTTATAACATTGCGACTTAATGTTAACATTTAAGCTTCACTTAATTAACAATTCATATTTATATATGTGGAAAATGGGCGCATATCCTTAGTTTTATTATTATTAGCAAAAGCCTTTCTGCAAAGAAATGCTTCAGTAGATTTTGCAGATTGAGTAGCTGCATCATTGAGACAAATAAAGGAATTGGAGGTGTTTGTTATGTATATATTAATGCAAGGCTATCCAACTTACATTTGGCATATCTTTGGTACCACCAATCAATCCAAATGATGGTTGAGATCAAAGCATCATAAACATGAAAAATATATGAAAGTGAAGGACGTGCTAAGATCCACTTGCAAGCACCTTTGTTAATTTCATTGTTGTTACTGATTACAATCTACCGACGAAAAAATGGTGCAGTTAATGTTGTCTTACACCATTTTCATGTAAGCTTTGCAGGGAGAACAACATTTGTAATTATTGTAATAGTTCGTAAGGATTCTGCTGGTGCTTATAAATACCATTCTTAACCACAAATGACAAACCATGTCACTTCCATTACCTTATTGTATTGACTCTAACTGCAGAACCTACATCGATTTGTTATATAATTAGATTAGATGGGATTAGATACTTCTTTTGGTTTGACATCCTATAAAACACTAATGACATTCTTTAAGATAGTGTTTGATAGTCTTTTTGGTATTTCTAGAATAGGAATACAAATTCTCCTGGAATAACTATTTCTCATATTAGTGTTTGGTTAGAAATCCACTGAAAATAAGGCAATGTTATTCCCTAACCTGAAATAAACTGTAATTATTTCTCATTAAGAACTTAGAATAAGCTATTCCATGATCCAATATAAAATAGTTTATTCAAGATAGATGAGAAAAAGATGCAATTAATACTTGTTGATCGAAATAGTTAAATCTATGGGGCCCATTAGAAATATATCTAGTATTTGGAGAATAAATAGGAATAAGTCATTATTCCATCAAGAATAAGAACAATCAAACACTATTTAAAAAATTTAGTAGAATGTCATCTTCCTAATTTCGGACCCAAAGCCCTAGCTCAACATATCGACTGAGGAAATAGAAGCCAACCACAAATCCAAATCTTGTTGCCCAACGATAAATGATATCAGACATGGATGTACAATTCAAAACAGCACAGTGAAATTGTGGCCTACGTATCCCGAATCTTGCAGGCATGGTTTAGCCGCACAATTAAGCAAGTTAACTATCTAACACACAGGAACAGAACATGCACTCTCCACATCACCCGAGAGACATCCAGCCAAAGTGAAAACAGTGCACTTGTGTTCTGCGTTCCACCAACACGAGTGCAGGAGGAATCACCACCTCACACGTACCTATTCTCTGATGGAAGGCTCCAAAGGGAATCACAGCACACGTGTCATGGTTTGGTTGGATTTTACTGGATATGCTATTCGCCGGTGTAGCTCGCGATGTGATCACGAGCGGAACAACATCGGCTGCCGTAGATGGGGCCCACAGTTCAGTGGACGTTGTCCTGGATGTCGTTGTCCGTGGCCTTATCCTTGACACCGCCAACGTGGGACCCGGCATCCGCTCCTCACGCTATCCCCGTCACTGCTGCCGCAAATACCGGAGCTCGGGAACCCTATCACTTGGATCAATTGGAGAGATAATGTTTTGAAACTTATTGAAGGTTATGATCTTCGGAAAGAAGATAATGCTTTAGGGGCTGCAAAAGTTGACAATGAGCAGGCCGAGGCTTTTGGACAAACATGGCAATTGGAAGACGGAATATAAGAGAGATCAAAGAGAGAGATAAGAATAGGAATAGAGTTTGGAGATAATGTTCTTAAAAGAAACATAGAAATAATCTTAATGCATGCATAGAAGTTTCCATGCTCTCATATATTTGTGCTCTTATCATATATAGTTCTTTCTATCAAGAAATGTTATGCAAGCAGATGATAAGGATATGGATGTGCTAGAGCGGAGCAGGTAGCACACTGGGGTCCACTTGAACATTTAAAATGCACGTCTACGAATGTATCACTGTCCCTAACGACTAAGATGTGCACAAACTTATCATTGTATATCATATGATATCGTGCACACAAGTGGTGGGGGAACTCAAAATTATGACTTCTTTAATCGGGATATAATAAATTATCATTAGAATTGTCATCATGAAATTATCTTGTTCATCTTTAGGTTGCATTTGATAGCTGACAATCTATCCAAATTACTGATAATTTAATATAGTAATTTGAATTATTACGTTTGATATCTTTTTTGGATGGTAATCCAGATTGCATTGCCTGGATTGCTTTGAGGAGGGGTGGCTATCCAGATTACCATTTTTTTTGATAATATTGTAAAAAAAATTTTAGACAAAATTATTTCTCAAAAAAATCACACAATTTATTGTCCAACCCTCCTCCTTTCCCCAACCCCCCTCCACGTGCGCCCCGGCCCGCAGCTCCTCCATCTCCCTTTGTCTGTCCGTGGCTTCTCTATCCTTATCCCCCACCACCCCCTCATGGCTCCTCCACGCCTATCCCCACCACTCCTGTGGCTCTATACGAGCCCACCCCCTCCCACCTCCTTAGTGTCTGCGGTTCTCCATATCTCTCGGCCCACTACATCTCCATACCACCACCACACCCACATCACTTTCGTTACTTCTCATCAGAAAAAAAAAGTATTTGGATAAAATTATTGAGAATATTTTGAAATTTAATTTTATATTATCGATAATTTGATTGTCATACCAAACATGTCAATCAAGATTTTCAATAATTTTACTGTAACATTATCTGTGTGTACCAAACACAGCAATCAACATTACTGACAATCTAATAGCGATAATTTATCTTAAAGATAATCTATATTATCTGTGTGTACCAAACACAACTTTAGTTCTTATTCGGCATAGGGTTATTCGAATTCTTGTTATGTAATATGACAAGAACTAAATTGTTCAGTTTGCCATAAAGAGGTTCTAACCTAATAGGAGAAATGATAAAAGCCAGAGGTGTAGGATCTTTCTAATCATCCTGACATGCTATTTTGAAGACGTTGTAAGGTATGTTAAAAGGAAGTCTTATGACATTGAATTGGTGCCGTACTTTCCAACCATAAAGAAAAATTCCATTTCATTTGAAAGGCAATTTATAGTGCTACAAAATTTCATTGCAATATTTGAGAGGCATTTCGTTAGACCTTATTAAAGTTTTGCTTCTTACAACCTTTTGTTCCTCTTCTCACCTAATTAACCATGATACCTCGGTGACATCATGAGGATAACATTGTTGACAAACCAAATGCATCAGAATGTGCCATGCAACTGGCCATGTGACATCTACTATATGCATTAGATATATAACTCCATCTCTCTCTCGCTCTCTCTCTCTTACGTCTACAATAAATCCAAATCTTTAGTCATCCAAGGGCAAAGTAACAACAGGCAAGATAATTTGGAGAACTTTTTGATCAACCAATTCTAAGTTTCGTGAAACCACAAATCCCCTATTTAAGTGTAATCCAATCGGGAAATTTCAAAACTAAATAGGTAATTTGATGATAACTTCGATCAAATTACCAAGTGGAAAATCGATGCTTTTATAGAAATCCACGTCTTAAATTTCCTGTATGCAATTGGATATCTCTTCACTAAAAGTCATGGTGATAAGTCATCGCCTATTTAATTTTATCTATATATTTTTAAAATTGTAAATTTTCATTACAATTTTATCACTCTAGCTAGTTTTAGTTTATTTCTATAACTAGAAATTAATTATTTTAGGCTACCATTCCACTCATTTCATTAGAAATCTCATTAGATTAATTTCTCCAAATTTAGAATATCGAGCATGATATCTATTACAGAAGAGACCCAACGATCGAGATCAATTCTCTACAGGGGCACGTTCAAGATGATATAATGTGATCATGCCATTTATGAACCCAGACACCATCTATATGACCAGCTGCACAGATGAAGCCTGTGCCTGATATCCACAACTAACAACCTTGATATTGGGAAGTATAAGAGATTTCCTCTACAATGAAGACCAGAACATAGCCTATCGACTTACAGAGCTAGATCTAATAAACACAGATGTCGACTAGCAGTCTGCGGGCTCAACCTTCAAATAAAAGAAATAGGAAAAAGGCCCCCAAGGAAGCAAGCTTACTCCGCTCTAGCTATCTTTTCTCTCCATTATTTCTAAAGCTCTGGCTAACTTAAGCATCAGAAGATTCTCCACCAGAACATCCTCGATGAGTATGAATTTTCTTTATAGGTACCCTCCGATATCGCAGATTTTGACTGACGTCTAACTCCAGCCATATTAGCACCTCACTGGAGCCTTAGGACAATGGTATTAAAATAATTGCAGCTTATAGGAATGTGAAACTTGACAAGTCCATAATTTCCATGATTGAAAACCATGTGGTTCATTATGTAGCTTGTGCATATAATGCATCATGGACAGCTGATATTAAATTGGATAACCAAATAGTCCAATCATTGGATTAATGTATCCTGCACTCATCCAAAATTGTGGAAGGTCCCTATGGAATTGTCAATGTTCCTTAATTGAGTAAAATCTAGAAAGAAAATGGAGAAGAGTCCACTTGCTGCCTTACCAGGAATTTGGGCTATATTTCTCTTCCATTGGTCAGGGACAGTGAGGAAATGGACCAGTGATGGCTTGAAAGAGGTCATGGAAAATATGAACAAGTCGGCACCAAATGCCAAAGAAAGAACAAAGACTGCACCCAAAGGGACTTGGTAATGGCTCCCATACATTTAAATTGGGTGGTGGAGACTCTCCTTTCTATTGTGCATGGCCTCAAGCAGGCCACCCACTTGCAGCGAACCAACCTTCTTAACGAGCGGCACACGCTGTGGAAATGAAAGAAATCCTAGAAGCTCAGCTGGCCTTGTGACCCTTCGATATTGCCGACCAAAGAGGCCAAAAAAAAATTTATATTCCTCGCCACGAGGAGACCCATCCAAGAAGGAAAGATTATCGCCTACATTATATGCACCTATGATCGTGCATGCAGTCAATAACGACTATTTATTTCTGTAAGCATATACTAAAATGAGCATTTGATAAATGAGATTCGCAGAAACAAACCATCATGATTGGTTATATGCACAATCATATGATGCATGTAGCGTGGGCAATAATTTCCCAACAAGAAAACTCTTCCTTTGCCATTTCTCTACAAGAAAACTCTTCCTTTGCCTCTTTGTACCATGGAAGGTCGTATTGGCACTTGGCATGGGCCAAGATCATGAGGCCAAAGTATGAAGAAAAAAAAAAAAGAATGAATAAATAAATAAATAAATGATGATGAAATTAGGACATAAAAAATTACAAGTTTGGAGGCCAACCACCTCACCCATCACCGACCCTTGGCCTCCTCTACCCGAATCTACGACATGGGTCAGCTCCTCAATAACTCCATAACAATGAAACCGAGGTTAATTAAATAATTAATTATATGGAGGTTTATGATTTGTGATTCTTGAGCTTAAGGTCGCCGGATGAATCGGCCGAGATTTAGTAGAATATAATAGTAGCTTGAGGATCTATCTATCACCTTTCAACCAATTAAAAATTATCAATTTTAGTTCTTATAAATTGGGCTTAGAGGATTCATTCCCTTTCAGATAAAGAAACATGTGGATATCCTTTTTCTAGGAAAAAAAAAAAACATGACCTAAAATAAGGTTATTTTGACAAAAAAAAATGGATTGCTTTTTTTTTTTTCCCTTTTTTTCTCTGGATAAATTAAACCAACAAGCATAAGTACATCCCATTTGCCCACTTATAAATTATCTTCTCTCACTGATATGGAGTTTTAGGCTTGCAGCCCACTTCTCCAACCTTCCATCCCATTGGCCCCTAGTGCCAGCCGTTGAGCTCACTGAGCTGTTGGCCTGCCCTTAGGAAAAGATGCAATCTCTTCTTGGTCACAGCCCTCACAGATTTAATGTGATTGGCCATCCTCTTCACACCTACCCCTCAACTGATGGAACCATCAATCTCATCTATTCTGGTGGTAGATTAGATTAGTATTTTCTTCCCAACTCTTATGCACTCTATAATGAGAGCCTGGTGAGTAGAATCCAAGGCATCTGTATTTCCAATGGGCTGTGAGACCCATATAATTTAGAAACATCATGTGATGGGACCACCTGCCAATGAGACACTGTAATTGGACAAGGTGGTGGATGGCATATTTTGATTACATAAATATATAATTGGAGAATTAGATTACTTTTGTAAACCATGGTTTTGCACAAAGCTCAATAATATTAATTGACAGCTAGTAGTTTGTTGTGCTTCATTATTAGTCTGATTAAGTGCTTGAGAGGGCCCTACTAGGACATAAAGTAAGGCTGGAGACATTCAACCTCGCATGCATGTTGGACTTGGTTTAGAAACTATATGTAATGATTTTCAAATGGTTAGGTTGTAGGTTCTGTTTTTTTTTTTTTTGGGGGGGTGGGGGGGGGGTGTGGTGGTAAAGGAGACATTATCTGTTGGTAACCGTTACTACAAGTAGTTTATGCCAAAGATTTGCAGGTAGATTTTTCACTTGGAATTGCTAAAAAAACCCTTGCATCAAGTAATTGGCTTGTAATTATTTAAATTATTCCTGGATAATTAAGCAATATCTTTTATGTGTTTATATAACTGCTAAACTAAATCTATTATTCACGAAGTATTATGTTTTTATCATCAGTCACCGGACATTGAAGCTTTTCTTACTCTTGTGGTCCCGTCATGATCATTTTATACGCTCTTGTATTTAGATATCTGATGTATTCTTTTGTATTAGTTACACGAGCATTCACCATAAGCTGTTGGAAATGAAAAAATTGCTATCATCTACAAAATAAAAACAGTCTCAGGTACATAATTTCTTGTACGTTGTCTTGGGCGTTCTTTAAAAACTCCAATTATAATATCAAACATTTCAAAATATCTAACTCACAATTTATCCCGTTCAAAGTCATGTACGAAGTTCTTTTTTTTTTTTTTTGTTATACAAACAAATGATCACACCAATCTGATACGAGTGCAGTTCAAAAAATCAGAATACAAAATATCACACAATACCCCTGGACAATCATCTCCTTGATGCTACAATCAATCTTCGATGTGGCCGACTACAAATGAAGCAACTCAGTCCGTGGCGTCGTTCGCTTTTCGATAGACATTGAACAGCCATCGCAGCAAAATGACAGAGGGACTCCCAAATATCATGAAGAAACCAGTACGAAACACTCGTCGGTCTACTGTGGACTGCAATAAACTAAGGGAAACACTCGCTCGGTCCACACAGGTCTCTATCGACCGTCGATCCATGCAATGTGCGTGGACCACGTGAGAATTATTGCATGGGCCACGCAGTGCGTTCCTGCCTGGCCTTGGGCCTCGCCCGTGCATGCGTCCGCGCACTACATGCGCCCGCATGTTCGGGCGCTGGGCCGCACGATCGTGATCGATCTGCACGCCGCCGCGGCTTCTGCCGGTCTCCGCTGCTCTAATTTTGTGCCATTTTCTATCTAGCGTATCTCCTTCATCCAATCTCTATTTAGACTGATCTTGGGTTCGTTGGATTCCGTTACGAATCTCGTTGTGGACTCAATGTGGATCGAATCTCTCGAGATATTAAATTTTAATAATATAATTATGATAAATACTTTATTAAGAAGGAAACAAGATCCCATCTTATCCCAGTTACCCTTGCATTCACTACACTCATCAGCTAAAGACTAGGTCTTGAAACTAGGAATAGCAATTTATGAATTGACCTTTCAACTCGGACCCCAAACGCGATTTCAGATTGCAAATGAATCTGGATCATGAAAAGGTAGACCCAGCCTAACGCATTTATTAGCAGGTTGAATTCAAATTCAAAGTCCTGACTTATTCAATCCATTTTGACACATTTAATAGTTATTAGGATCATGATCTGACCTATTTAAGACGCTTTAATTTTAATGCTCTTTTAATCCGTTTTACCAATTTAACTTGATTGGACCAATTTATCTGATGTATTCTTTGTATTAGTTACACAAGCATTCACCATAAGCTGTTGGAAATGAAAAAGTTGCTATCATCTACAAAATAAAACAGTCTCAGGTACATAATTTCTTGTACGTTGTCTTGGCGTTCCTTAAAAACTCCAATTATAATATCAAACATTTCAAAAAT
Organism: Elaeis oleifera; assembly: GCA_000441515.1. NCBI lineage: Eukaryota > Viridiplantae > Streptophyta > Magnoliopsida > Arecales > Arecaceae > Elaeis > Elaeis oleifera. Next base: position 103,851 of record KE504998.1, on the reverse strand, counting down.
ATCTAACTCACAATTTATCTCCTTCAAGATCATGTATGAAGCCATTCCTTTTTTTTTTTTGATACAAACAAATAATCACACCAATCTGATACGAGTGCAGCTCAAAAAATCAGAATACAAAATATTACACAATACCCCTGGACAATCATCTCCTTGATGCTACAATCAATCTTCGATGTGGCCGACTACAAATGAAGCAATTTAGTCCGTGACGTCGTTCGCCTTCCGATAGACATTGAACAGCCATCGTAGCAAAATGACAGAGGGACTCCCAAATATCATGGAGTAACGGATGAGCTCCCAACCACGTCGTCTCGTCCTGGATCCAATCAATGACAGTGACAGAGTCATCCTCCATGAAAATGCTGTTCACTCGCGGCTCCTATCATGCACAAATGATGCCTGCCCAGGCGACCTGGAGTGGAGTTTTGGAAACTGATGGCTCAAAAAAGGGTGAGCCCCTAGTAGCCTACCATCCGAAATTCGGATAACGTATTTACACCACCTCTACCATCTTTAATACTATCATCAAAGTTGACCTCAACAAACCTAAAAAAAGGAGGCTTCCAAAAGATCAAAAAGACCTTTCGAGTCGCTACATGCACAGTAGGGAAGCTCCAGAGACTCGGAGCGACAAGGGACTGTCCAACGGCATCGAAATGGTAATACTCCTCCGCAAGACAATAAGATCTCTTTAACATCCGACATGTAGGTACAATCTTGGCATCAAAAATTAAGATGTTCCTGGACAACCAGATCTGATATGCGATGTATGCTATCGTATCTCTGGAGGTTTGGCCCTCTATCATGCTCCGACGGAGTGCATCCAAAAATGAGGAGAGCCAGGAGCCACTCATAGCTCCCCAGGGTTGGCGTCCAGCCATACCTCAGATTAAGCATGCTTGCGGACAACAAAGTAGAGCATACTTTGTCGTCTCATCTTCCAGCCTATAGATCGGACAGGCAGCCAGCATTTCCTAACTCTTCAAAATGATCAATATTGATATCATGTCAAAGACTAAATTTTGATTGGGGTTTGTCTTGGGGGTAACATAGGATGATTTGAACATTAACAAAATGGGTAGAGAAGACCAAGAAGAGGGACTACCCTTATTTTTAACCCATGGAAGGTTATAAAATGACTAAGATGATTCTTTGTTTGAAAAAAGTTAATGCAAAGAGAAATGCAAGTTATATTTAACCAGTTAATTAAAATCGTGCCGTGGGCTGTGGTATATATGGTAGTATATATTGAGGATGTCTGGTCAGGACACCATTTTCATAGGATCTTTTTGATACCATATGTCACCGTAGGAAGAAAGAAAAATAAAATAAAAATACAATCAAATACATGGATCAACCAAAAGACTTATCTTCGCAAGACATGCAAGCTTTACTATGAAAAAAAAAATTACAAGAGGAGATTACACCCTCAACTCTCGTACACTCAATCTCTCTCTCACAAGAAGCTCTCCCTCACAAAAACTCTTTCTCTAAGAAGACCCCTCTAAACTCCTCAAGCGACCATTATTCGCTGCCTGACAGTCTATCTGAAGCACCTTGTTCCTGCTTTTTGTCGGAGCCTCTCAGTTTGCTGCTACGATCCTCTACCGAACAACCAAAGCCACCGTATGTTGCTCTATTGCCACAAGGTGATTATATACCTCCGAACCTAAATAGGATCGGAAACCGACTCCTGTTTGAGTCAAACTGTCTCTCCAGCCGCCAAATCAAGATCGGCTCCTATCCTAACCGTCCGATCACGCAACAGGAGTCCTCGATCCACCAAAACCCTTATAGATCGTGAGAAATCAGTCTGAAACACCCGTCAGTCTACCGTAGACCATGTGAAACCAAGGAAAATGCTCGCTCGGTCCATGAGGGTCCCCATGGACTGCCGGTCCATGCAATGCATGTGGACCACATGAGGAATATCATGCGGGCCGCGCAGTGTGCGCTCGCCTAGGCCTGGGCCACACCCATGCATGTGTCTGCCCGGGCCTGGGCCGCGCACCGCGTGCGCCCGTGTGTCCACGTGTTGGGCCGTGCACCGCCGCAACCTCCGTCGGTCTCCACCGCTTCGATTTTCATGCCATCTTCTATTGACCGTATCTTCTTCATCCGATCTTCATTTGGGTTGATCTTGGGCTCGTTGGACTCCGTTCATCGTCGCAGACCTCGCTGTAGGCTTAGTGTGGAGCGAATCTTGAGACATCAAATCCTAACAATCTCTATCTCGACTTGACATTCAGTCTCCTCCCAACTTTGAGAGCTTCTAGATCTCCTCGTCTCCATGTCCTGGGGTAATCGTTTGCTGATCATGGATGGACAGACATGAGAGTCGAACCAGGCCGCTTGATCCATCTCCATCGTATACTATGCTCCTCCTGACCTAAGATCTGCTTGGGGTATCATCCTGTGGCAATAGGAATCTTACCCTGCGATATTGTCTCTCATCTTCTCGAGTCTCGCATCTCGTGTCTGATCTACCTCCACTTGGACCTCTACCTCATTCTGGGCTCCTCCTGGCTCCTGAAGCTTCACCTCACACTGGACTCCTCGTCAGATAGTAATATCATCTTATTTTCTTCTTTCCCTCCAAAATAACCCTATCATCGTGCAACACCTTCAGAATTTCTCCACCAGCTACCATCCTATAGCCTCTCGAATTCGGTCTGCTCAGTGAGATAAGATTCCATCTGAAATCGGATATGTATCGGACCTCCTTCAATCTTCTCACTGCACCATCATATATCCTCTAGCTGACCATCCTGATACATCTGATCGTACTGCTCGATCCATCTGACAGATAAACAGTGCCCTCATTACTTTCTAGAGAGTCAAACTGCTCCTCTTTAAAATATATATGATAGGTGTATGTAGAATCTAAAATCTACTACTGAGAAGAAGTAGATACTTCGTCAGATATCTTGAGGGCATCACCTTCTGACTCGCTACTGACCGTCGCTGCAGTAGCTCTCATTTGATCCTTGAGTTGAGAGCAATCTCTGACTAGATGCCCCAACTTGTCATACCGATAATATCTGATCTTGCTCAAGTCCCTCGTCTTGGACTTGGATTGCCCTCGTTGCGATCTCCTGTCGCTCCATCTACCGCCTCCTACTCCTCCAGAAACCACCAAAGCTGAGCTGTCATGAGCTGGAAGCTGGATTCTCCCTTCTGAGAACCTCGTTCTGAAGAATCACTATGGTGACCTCATCCATTTTAATGGTACTCTTCCTCACTAGAAGAGCAGTCACCAAGAATTCATACAAAGAGAGAAGCGACATTAGCAAGACCAGCACCCTGGTCTTCTCTTCAACTTTCTCGCCAATGCTGAGGATGTCGGTAAAGATCTTTTGAAAGTGACTGAGATGCTTCTTTATGCTCTGTCCCTCAATCATCCGCAGCTGGTAGAACTGCCTTCAGAGGAAGAAGGTGTTGGTAAGAGACTTCGTCATGTACAACTCCTCGAGCTTCGACCACAGTACTATCGGAGAAGTCTCGTCAAGCACATGAATCACCACCTCATCCGCTAACTACAAGCGGATCGTATTCACTACCTGCATCTGGAGCCGCCTCCAATCCTACACCTCCATGATAGTCGGCTTCTCCTCGCATAAGAGAGCATCGATCAACCCTTGCTGGATGAGCACGTCCTTCACCCTTGCCTGCCACAAGGAGAAATTGCTCTTTCCATCAAATCTGTTGATCTTCATCTTGATTGATCATGTCTTCTCCATCTTCAATATTGCTCACCACTACCATAATCTACGTCCTGGTATCGCCTCGCTCTAATACCACTTGTTGGAGATGTCTAACCAGGAAACCACCTCCATAGGACCTTTTCGATACCGCACGTCATAGCAGAAAGAAAGAAGAAATAAAATAGAAACATAATCAAATATGTGGATCAGCCAAAAGGCTCGTCTCCACGGGGCATGCAAGCTTCATTATGAAAAGAAAAATTACAAGAGAAGATTACACCCTCAACTCTAGTACACTCAATCTCTCCCTCATAAGAAGCTCTCTCTCTAGGAAGACCCCCTAAACCCCTGAAGCAACTGTTGTCTGTTGCCTGACAGTCTATCTGAAGCATCCTGCTCCGGCTCTCTGTCTGTGCCTCTCAGTCTGTTGTTGCAGTCCTCTGCCGAACAACCAAAGCCACCTACGTTGTTCTGTTGCCACAGGGTGATTTTATAGGCCTCTGAACCCAAACAGGATCGGAAATCGTCTCCTGTTTGAGTCAAACTGTCTCTCCAGTCACCAGATCAAGACCGGCTCTCGTCCTAACCGTCCAATCATGCAACAGGAGTCCTCAGTTCACGAAAAACCCCTGTAGATCGTGAGAAACCAGCCCGAAACACCCGCCGGTCTACTGTGGACTGCAATAAACTAAGGGAAACGCTCGCTCGGTCCATGCAGGTCTCTATCGACCGTCGGTCCATGCACTGTGCGTGGACCACATGAGGATTATCGCACGGGCCACGCAGTGCGTTCCTGCCTGGGCCTGGGCCGCGCCCGTGCATGCGTCCGCACACTACATGCGCCCGCATGTTCAGATGCTGGGCCACATGATCGCGATCGATCTGCACGCTGCCGCGGCCTTTGCCGGTCTTCGCTGCTCCAATTTTTGTGCCATTTTCTATTTAACGTATCTCCTTTATCCAATCTCCGTTTAGACTGATCTTGGGCTCGTTGGACTCCGTCACAGATCTCGCTGTGGACTCAATGTGGATCGAATCTCTCAAGATGTTAAATTTTAATAATATAATTATGATAAATACTTATTAAAGAAAGAAACAAGATCCCATCTTATCCTAGTTACCCTTGCATTCACTACACTCATCAGCTAAAGACTCGGTCTTGAAACTAGGAATAGCAATTTATGAATTGACCTTTCAACTCGGACCCCAAACGCGATTTCAGATTGCAAATGAATCTGGATCATGAAAAGGTAGACCCAGCCTAACGCATTTATTAGCAGGTTGAATTCAAATTCAAAGTCCTGACTTATTCAATCCATTTTGACACATTTAACAGTTATTAGGATCATGATCTGACCTATTTAAGACGCTTTTAATGCTCTTTTAATCCGTTTTACCAATTTAACTTGATTGGACCAATTTATTAGACGGGTTATGCACCTCAAATTAGATAACCTATTTAATAAAACATTTGGATTTTGAACCATTTAAAAGTAAATTAAAATTCTCATACATTTGGAAGTCTCTTGTAAGATGGACCAAAAGGTTTGGATTCCAACATAGATCGAGTCCAACAGCATGAATCCAAGTTTCATCCGAGATCTCAGGCTAGAATAACTAGGGCAACTTGGCCACAAAATGTGCCTCATGCTTAAGATTTGATAGCTAATCACCCTACAAAAATGGTATACAAATATGCCTCCAGCTATCCATATAGAGCTGAAATTGAATTAGATATTAGCATTATTCATACCCATATTTATTTGTTTGATAAATACAAATATAGATATAGATGTTAGTCATGTGCAACAATTCGTATCTATATTTATTTTAATGGATACGAAATAAATCAAATATCAAAATATAGATCTAAATTAGATAATTAAATTTTATGATCATAGAATCAAAAATATTACTAAATGAATGATAAATCAACTTGATAGCATATTAATATAATGATTTTTTCTTAGAAATTCATAAATACTATATAGAATTAACTAAGGTTATAAATAGAATTGGATATAGATCAGATGATTATCTATCTACATCCATATGTATTTATTTTTAACGAATATAGATAAAGATATGGATATTAGTAGAATATTCAAATTTTTATTCATATCTGAAAAACACTCATCGGATCTAGTTGGATGTTATCCGATCTGCTTTCAATCTTAATCCCATAAAAAATATTTTTTTAAAGTAATCCTAATCAAATCCTGGTGCATTTCCAACTATGTGACATGGTTGCCTTGGCATGTTATGCCTCCTCTCGCGGAGCGAGGTAGAAAACGCCATGATAAAGCTCCAAAACTCGCAGTTGAGACTCGAGATCGCAGTTGCTTACTTTCCACGCAACGTCTTCTTGCCGGCCCAAAGAAAGGGATTTGTTGCATCAAGACACAAACAAGAATTATATATACCTCGATACTTCCCAAATAACCCCTTCTAGATAAAGCTAAACCTAAAAAGATTCAGTCACACGGGCCCAAAAGTTAACGCAATGACGTCGCCATTCACCAAATAACAATAATTATGAACGAGCCATTGTTTACCACTGTAATTTTTTACTTAACATAGAGGTGCTAGTTTTTTAATAAAATCATGCCAATTATTTAAATAGCAAAATTGTCAAATTGGTACTAAAATAATTGTCAGATAACCTAGTTTTATATTTTCATTACCTATATCTATTTTTTTTTGGTAAGGATTACCCATATCTATTTTACCATATGACCTCAAGTCCTCTGCTTGATTGAGTGTTTGACCATTCATAGTTCTCGGTCCCACATATTTCCCATTCCATGTCTTATATATATTTCTCAACCCAAGTTGATTAAATTATATGATTGTTAGTTTATAGCAATATTTGTTAGAGTATTTAACTATTAATTATGAGGTGGAAGTTTCTAATTTTATTCTAGCATTTATTTTTAAAATTAAACCATATGTCCATTGCATAAATAGAATTATATGTGAACATCCATATAGTAACTGAACTAACAAATAATTAGGGCCATGGTATTATTAATCTGTGCATTAGATATAATCTATTTTCTCTAGATTATTTATTGTTAAAAGTTGATCCCTGTTGTACATAGTTTATGTAACTAGTGGCAAAAAATGAATAGACTAACATAAATAGCATATATATATATATATATATATATGAGCATAGAATGCATAAATTAGCAATCTTTAACTTTCTATAAATTTTTTTTTGATAGTAATTAATTGAGAGATGGATCCTGGCTTAGATCATTGAGACCATGCCTAAGGTTGTTTCCTTATTTAATTTATGTTGGGGCGTCCACATATAATGAAGCCGTAAATTTCAAAAACCAGCACAACCGGACGTGGATAGCATTAGCATAAAGGTCAAGGGTAATTCCGTCAAGATGATGGCACATTCCTGTAATTAAACACAAGGTCAAGGGCCATTGCACTGGTGCGGCACTACGCGGCAGCCGGTGGAGCCCCCAGATATTGGTTACCCGACCCGACCCAAACCCCTAGCGCTAACCCTAGTTAACTAACCCAGGCCCCAACGGCCAGTCTAGTTACGCTAACCTTACACGGCCCCACCTATCATCACCTCCACACTTCCCCTTATTTACACCCTTGCCCTCCCTTCTCCGAGTGAAAATTCTGTATAAATACCACGGCCGAGGCGAGCTAGGTTTGCCAAATTAGCCTCCCAAGCCCCCCATCTCTTTCTCATTCTCTCTCCTCTTCCAGTTTCCTTTTTTGGGAATTTTTTTTCTCTCTCTTGGAATCTAATGGAGACCTCTTCAAGAAATCGAGTGGACCGGTCCTCCCCATCTCAAGCGCCTTCCGGCGGTCGATCTCGCCGTCGGGCGCTTCTCCTCCTCCTACGCCGCCGGCGCCGGTGCCTCCTCCTCCGCCTTCGCCTCCTCCTCCTCCTCCAGCTTCTCCTCCCGCTCCTCCACCTTCTTCCACCACGACCGCCCTTCCTCCCCACTCGAGTCAACCTCGTCGGCGCCTCCCCGACACCCATCCCTCCGTTCGCTTCTCCCTCGACCAGCACCGCCGCCCCACCTCCCCGGCCGCTCCCTCGCCGTCGCTGACCACCACCTCTCCCCGCGCCCCATCGCATCTCCGCCCCCAGCGCCGGACGTGCATGTGCTCTCCCACCAACCACCCGGGCTCCTTCCGGTGTAGCCTCCACAAGGGTCTTCACCTCCACCCCACCAACAGAACCACGCCTCCTTCTCGCCGTCGAACCGGCTCAACGCGCGGCGGTCGGCGATGACCAACTCGCTCGTCCGGATCGGGACCGTGGAGGGGGAGTGGGTCAAGCGGGCCCTGACCGCTCTCATCCGCCCCTCCTCCCACCAGCAGCGTCGGCGGGCGGCGTTCCGGCCGCGGCGGAGCCGCCTCTCCGTCATGTCCAAGGCCGATGATCCATGATCTAAACCCTTCTTTTAGATCTGGATCTCGAAGCAGGTTTGTTAATTGGAAAATAGAAAAAAAAGAATCATATTTATAATGTTCTCTTTTCTCTCGATCTCAGCTTCGCCGGCGGCATCGGATTCCGATCGAAGGTTTCCAGATCTCGGGAAACTCGTACCGGAAAAAGAGGGATTTTATTTTAATTTTCCCTTTTTTTTCTTCTTTTGTATAAAGAGGACGGAGAGAGATGTGTGTACATAGAAATTTTGACAGCCATTGATGGCTATTGAAGCAGTATTTCTCTGAGACATGAGATGATGCATCAGAACTGAACTGGACTGCAACAATTAACACTAAAACAACTAACTAACTCTTTAATTAATGTATTAATTTGAACTCGGTATGGTATTAATTTCAGAATCCGCTGTGAGTGATGTATTATCATTCGTCGTCCTGCGCAGCTGCGAGAATACGTTCTTCCCCTTCCGTCATAATTTTCCGTCGCCGTGTGGGTTACCGTCACCGCCTTAGGCATGGACTCCGTCGTCGTCGAAGTCCGTATGGTACGTGTTGTTATTATTGTTATTTTTATTATTTTTATTTGATTTTTTTAAAAGATTTGGTTGATTTGATTTTAGGTTATTTGGTTATCGCCTGTTTGGGAGCAGAAATGGTTCGGAGGAATCGGCGGTCTCGGTGGGGGGATGTGCTTCGAAGGCAAGAAATGGAGACCCAGTCAGATAAGACTTTTTCTTGGCGGACAAGACACGTTTAACGGGACATAAAAATACGAATTAAAAATTATAATATTTAATTAATTATATAATTAAAATTATAATATTTAATTAATTCAATAAGTAAAATAAAATATTTACTTAATTAATAATTATTATTTGAACAAGCGGAAAAGAAGAAGAAGATATTTGAAAGAAGAATATTCTGGAGAAGCGGGACGGGCAGCGTTCCAGCTCGACCAAAACGCGGACAGCTGTACGCCATCAGCCTCGAAACAGTTTTACCGAACCATTAAAAAAGTTGGTACGGACACCGACCAATTATTTGAAGGTATATAATGAAAAGAATTAAAAAACAGTGAATCCATTCAATTGAAAAGGAGCAAAAAAAAAAAAAA
>KE504998.1:20986-34214 GCA_000441515.1 Elaeis oleifera | reverse complement strand
GTAGTAGTAGAGAGAGAGAGAGAGAGAGAGAGAGAGAGGGAGGATGAGTTTGTTGTAACATAAGCTTGTGTAATAAACTGTACTAAATTTCATCACAAAATTGGTTGGTTTCATCCATGTGGAGAGGGTCTGCTTTCCTCAAACTCACTTTTGTGTGGAGTTCAATAAGCTACAAAACATTGACAGACAAACAAAAAAAGAGAAGTACAGTATGAGGGCATGAAAGATTTCAATGGTGCTTAGACTTGTGACCCCTAGGCCCAAGGTAATCTTCATGAAACCCTGGTATCTTGTGCTGGACTTCTCTGACTTCTTTAATAGACCTTTCCATCATGATACCTGAAGAATATTGACCATTAATTCCACAAGGTGCCACTCCAACTTTATTCACTCCCCCCATTGAACTTCCCTTCTCCTGGCATCAAAAACATGAAACATATTAGCGTCTCACTAAAAGAAGTGAAACTCCTGCTAAAACAGTAAATGGTATACCTATAAACAACTCACATGGATATTATTGTGGAACGCAGCCAAGGACTCTGCATCCAATCTGATCCCTAAAGAAGAGAATAAAAGGGAACCAAATGGTCAGTTGCACTGCTTCATATTCATGCGAACAAAGAACTTTAGCGTGGAAACTTTAAGGCTTTTGGAGTGACCTTGAGTTGTGGTGGCTAGGAGCAGCAGTAGCAAAAGAGAAACCACTCTCATGGCAGGCTTCATTTGGTCCAAAGTGAACTAAAAGGAGATTGGGAAAGAAGGTACAGGAGCAAAGCTACTTGTATGTTGTTTCAGAAGGCAGAAAGAGGAGGTAGGCTCTCTCTTTTTATATTAGAAATAGTTGAGATGCCTGAGGATGAGTGGCTTGACCTTCTCACACCCCTATATATATGCCATTGATCCTACACCATGGCCCATTCCAGAGATAAACGTGTCCAATTCCAAAAAAGCCAAGATGTTTCTGAATATATTAAAAAATATAATGATAATTTATATTTTTTTATGTTATTGTATGCCAACTGCCATCCTTTTGAGGAAGGGTGCTCCCCTAAAATTGGGATTTTGTTAGATTTAACTTCTGCTTATTCCCAAATTGCCGTCACTATTCAGACCCAAAAAATTCGTTACAACTTACAAGAATGTTACAATGATTTTTCTATTTGATCCTCCATAAATTAAACTTATATGGATGGACCAAACTTGTTTCTTAAATGCAAACTATTATACTAGAGCTTCTAGCCAACTGGAATATCGGCTCAGTTAACTTAGGATCCCATGAATTTGGTCCCATAAATTGAAATTATGTGCATTCCTTCTCTAGCAGTAGAATGATGGGTCTGATTATACTTATCTTTGGTCAAATAATTACTACTAGAAACTCCTAATAGCTATCTTAATGTTCTCCTTGTGCTAAAACTGTGTTAAACTTTGCGTAGACATTTTGCCTTCTAGCGTCTGGCATTGGAGACCTTAGAAAATAACATTAGGTGTGACATCGTGCCGGGCAATTAAGGATTTTTTTCTTTTGGGTAAGCAATTAAGGATCTGTTTGAGAGGCAGCTAGATGATAGATCCAGCAGCCATATTAAAATCTCCATTGTGCAATTAAAAAAGTTTTGTTGTGTGCTTGCTTAAACATGACTTGGCGCAAAATTAAGCCGAGCCGGATTTATTTATCCCTCTTAGAAAAGACTGCTTATATAAGGTTAGAGAAACCGTACATGCTACCATATCCATCCTTATGTGGAGCCAAAATCTCCTGAGATTATGTTTTAAATTGCAAATTTAGTGAAGCATTTACACCATTCATTTTCTGAATTTCTTTTCTTGTTGTTGTGTTGGGTTACAAGCTGCCCCCACATTGTTTTCATATATTCTTTCAGAGCCTCCAGAGCTCAATATACAAGTCTTTCTTTGTCCTATTCCTGAAACATTATTCCATTTTGAGCATATGCTTGCAAGTTTTTTTCTTTTTTTTGGCCTCCATTCATCTGAGTTAATTTGTAGAACTACATTTTTGATGACTGAGATGTAACGCTTGAACCATCTGCTCTAGACTTGGCACCAACAAATTGATCAAGAAATGATGAGACCTTTAATCATTCTTTCGATCATCAAATCAGATGATCATAAACAAAGGTTGAAGAAGATCATATCTACTGTTCCAAATGATGCTCATTCTTTCCCCTGCTTATATAGCCCTGGGCTTGATTGCTATGTAAAAAAATAATGATTGTTTTAGTGGCAATTTTTAACTATTATGATAAAAATAACGATAATTGAAGAAAATAATATTGTCATTTGTGGATGAACTAGGATGGGAGGAAGCTTGGTAAAACTCAGATGAGAGCGAGATGCAAACCTAGGTCTTGCTCCTTGTATAAAATAAAATATTAATGTTTACAAAATGTAATATTTTTTGCAAAATGTTTGCATTTTTATGGGCAAAGTGGTGGGAAGGAATTAATCCACTTATCTTAGCCGCCAAATGCAGGGAAACTCATACTGTTTTCTGAGATCTTAAAATCCATTAGCATTATTTTTTTTAACTGCTTCAGAGTCCAAGAGAGAAAAAAAATATAATAATTTCTGCCTCCTACTTTCGTCTAATTCCCGCTGCATTTGGGTTGTTGCTTCCGGGTTATCGCTGGCGACGGTGGGGATGGCGGGTGCCACGTGGTCACCGAGATTGTCACGCGGCGTGTCTGCGCTTTGGTTGGCAGCGGGACATGGCGGTGGCAACCCTGCCGGGTTCCGAAAGGGGCAGCACCTCCTCTGCCTAAAGGGACTGGTCTCCCCTTAACTCCAATTATTTTTAATTAATTATGAAAAGTTAAGAAAACCTCTATCTTCCTAGAATTAAGTGCTTAGCTTATTTTTTTTAACCTCGTGCAAACCGGATGGTTCTGGCATCAGCCTAGCTTCAATTTTAAACATAAAAGCACAGGATTCATACTTGATCGACATTATGTTGCTTCCTCGAAAGGTGGAAATGTAAACTAGTAACTAAGATATTATAATCTCGCAGAGATTAAGCATTTGTACTAATTTCATTCTAGTAGTACACTTAGAAAGAGGTTATCACTCTCTCATAGCCAGATTTTATTTTGGCGATAATGGGTGCTCTTTATTTGAATTTTGATTATATTTTCTTTATATTAGCGTCAAAATATCTTACATTTCTTTTTTCATTAATTTGAATTTTTATTGGCTAAGCAAATTATTAAAAAGATTATTCAGAGCATTAATTAGTATGTTCTTTATTCATCAAACCATCTGATGATAAATTGGCTGATTATTTTTTGAAGATGATGTTTTCTCACGAGATATGATTATGGATCAAGCCGGCCAATATTTAAATCCATTCTATATTTATATTATTTTGGATTGGATTAAATAACATCAGGTTAGATTGGATAAGAATTTAATACGTAAATATTTAAATAATTTAATTTTTAAAAATTAAATTAAATTATAATAATTAATTTAAATAAATATATTATTATACACATTTTATTTGGATCTATTATAAATAATTTTTATTTAAAACTCGTATTCATGTCAAAATTTAAACAAATCCGGTCGAGTCGGATATTTGATAGTTTAGCTACAACTGCTACTCCAATCCACCGCCCCGTTGTGTGCTATTCCTTCTGAAATCCGGATGGATGGTCAATTGTTGGGGTCCTTGGCTCCATCATCCATCGGTAGTTGTGAACTTGCACCTTAGAAATCCAAATCAAGTCTCCCCCCTCTCCACATGTAACATCAAATGAGATGAAACTTTCATTATGACAACTCCCTAATCTAATCATCCGTACAGGATTTAAAGATGACAAGACTCGCTAAGCAATTTTGTCTGTACAATCTCGCCGACATGTCATGCTTTTTTGAAGATGGAAAAATGGATTTTGGCTTGTGACCTTTTCTGTCTCCTCCTTCATCCTGTCAGTCAAAGAACTACTTTTAATGTAATAAAAATAAAAATAAAAAGAACTACTTTTAAGATCCTCCACTCCCACAATCCCAAACCGAGTTCCAAAGAGCTCAAGCTCCAATACCCAATTCCCAATGATTTGAGTTCCTAACTTTGGATATGGTTAGCAGAAGATCAAAATATTATAAGGCTTTCTTGCTGAGTTCATAAGATAGTCTTTTCCTGAGGGGTGCATTGGCTGTACGGATGGCAGATGCACACTAATTGGTGTTCCTAGTCCATGTACCATGATGGCGTGTTTGCTTTGGACTCTGTTTTGGTTTCCAGTTTGAGCAGCAGGCTTTCCAAGCCTATAGCTGTGAAAGCTTAGGACCTCAAGAGGAGATGGTTGTACTTATTGTCTCTTTCTGAAATTTGAACACCCTGAATCATACTTTCCTAAGGAGGATCTAATAAGTGGATAGACTAGCTAGTTTGTTTTGTTACTAGCCCTACAAATAAGTTAATGGGTCAGGAGACCTAGTCTTTGACCCGAGCTAGAGGATAAGCCAATAGCTTGTTCATAATCTAAGGATCTACTTAGGATGACCATGTTCCATTCACCCTGGCCCAAAATCTACTTGCCAATGCTCAAATTTGCTATACTTGTATAACATATTGGGTCATAGTAAACCTCTAAATCAAGACACTGGTTTAAGCATTTGGGCTGATTAATGTTCAAATTTGCGATACGTTTATGACATAACGGGTCATAGTAAACCTCTAAATCAGGTCACTGCATGCTTGTGATGGTCCTCATTACTCCCAATCCATCAACTTTGTTCCCCATGTGTATTTCCATGCTGGCCTGTCTTTTGCCATGTTCCTTCCTCTCCTCCCTTCACATGGGTCTGGTAGGATCTCACCGGCGGCCGATTGCCCGGGTCCCCCCCCCCGACGTAAAGCTCAACGTCGAGTTCAGCCGGTATTGACCAATTTGATGACTTGATGACTGTGGAGGTGTCATGGCCATGTAATTCTTCATATAGTGCAAGGAGGGATTTTCTCTTAGAGTTGAGATTAGCTTTGCTCTTATGTTTGTTCACTTCTGGAATTGTAGGTAGTGGTCCTAGTCATGTAATGTTTCAAATGGAGGTACAAGCAAATTACTATTCCATTTATCAGGTGCATGTGGATTGCTTGCTTGCTTCTACAATGAGCATGTATTTGGTTTGCATATTAATTCCCAGGTTTTTCGAGCTATCTTGCTCGTATACATGGAAGACTCTTGATCTCGAAAAAAAGGTCCACATAAAGAGGTGGCTTGGTGTATTTGACAGGCCAAAATGACTCCTTAAACAGGTTTTGGGGTTCTTTAATTTGCTCTATTAATTTGATCAAGTCCGACCTTGACACTTCCCTGTAAAATATTGGTCAGTTGAGAATTGGCACCAAGTAAGAATTCATTATAACCCAAAAACGGGGTCAGATTTACGCTATGTTTGTTTCATGCAATTTAGTTCGCAGATATGTAGGAAAGAAATCCAATATGATGCATGCGACCTGGGTGACAATCATATCTGCCCGCCTCATGAACCATGTTCACATCTTATTAGATCATTTTCTTTCAATTCAGCCTTTGACTGAAATTTTTTCCTATGTTTGACACAGTGGCTATTACTAGCCCAGTGGTTCTCCATTGATTTCGCGGATCAAAAGCATGGTCATTGCTAACCAACATAACAGTTTCTATGAATCAAGAGGATGTTTGATTGGGAGGAGTGGGGGTCTAAAATCGGAATCGAAATGGGTGACTCCCATTTCAACCGTTTGGTTGGGAGGAGTCCCATTCCGATTCCGATTTCGAAGAAGAATGGGAATGGCTCAATCTATATAGAACTCAATTCCTACTCTCCTCCATGGATTCAATTTTCAATTCCGATTTCGATCACGAACCAAAAGCTTCGGAGGATTTGGCAATTCCGATTCCGATCCCAAGTCATTCCGATTTTCATTCCCATTCTGATTCTGGTTGCGAACCAAACATCTCCTAAATTGAGTAAATGATGTGGAATATTTCTCAACACTCTTCTTCATTGTCAAAAAAAATATAACAATTTCACTTAAGGGTTCATTTGACAACATTATACTTGGGAAATTATTTGGTTATTGACTTGTAAATGTAAAAATATAAACCATAAAAGGATCAAAAAATTACATGCCGGTCTTATATCCAAAAAAAAAGAGAGCCTCTAACCATATTCTTTCTAGGTGAGTTCATCGCTTTGAGAGCATGGAGGAACAAAAAAAAAATGCACTCTTTTTCTAGAGCCTCTCTCATAGTTTTATGATGATCAAACTAGATATGGAAAAATTTATGATAGGATCCATCGACAATTTCTTTTTCATATTATGAATCAATATGGCTTTCATTATAAGTTTATTTATTGGATTCAAGCCTGTATTTGTAGACCGCAGTTTGCATTGCTCATCAACGACTCTCCTATAGAGTGGTTTGCTGGCACTCGGGGTCTCAGGCAGAGTTGCCCACTTTCACCATCCCTGTTTATATTAGTTGCTCAAACTTTTTCAAATCTTTTAAATACTGCTATTCGTAATCATTTATTGTATGGTTATCATCCCAGACAAGGTCCACGGATCTCCCATGTCTTTTATATTAACGACTATCTGTTAATTGCTCATGCTTCTATCAGAGATGCTGTATGTTTAGCTGCGATTATTGATGTTTACTGTAATCATTCTAGTCAGCAAGCTAATTATACTAAATCTGACATTTGTTTTAGTCCTTCTACTTCTTCTACAATTAAATCATCTATCTTGAACATCCTACATATTTCTGAACAACAGATGTCTTGGTTATATCTTAGAGTGCCTTCGTCTTGTCACTCTCTAAGTAAGGTTCAATTCAATCTCTTCTCAACAAATTCTCCCACAAAATCGATGCTTGGAAATGAAGAACTTTATCTTTTGCCGATAGGGGTACTCTTGTACAATCTGTTCTTGCTTCATTATTTTTATATACTATCTGTAGTGCATGTTCTCCTTTCTATCATTGCTCATATGGCGAGAGAGTTCCGTTCCTTTCTATGAGATCATACCTCAGATAGTCGTGGCTTTCACCGTATCGCCTGGGAATGGATTTGCACCCCTAAGGCCGAGGGAGGTCTAAGTATCACTTCTTTGTATCATAGAAAATGTCATTGTCTTTATAAGTTAGCTGCTCAGCTTCTTTTGGAACATAATTCTTTATGGTCTCAGGTAATTAGAGCAAAGTATCATTTTACAGGATTTTGGATTTATTATACGAAACCACATCATTCTTCCATTAGCTGGTCCAAGATTTGCAATGTTGGATATGAGGTTTAGTTCCATTTCAATGGATGGTTGGTTCAGGAGACTTTATAAATGTTTACAATGACCCATGGATCTCTACTTATCCTTTAAACTCTTTGCCTACTTTTTTTAACATACAGGAGCTGTGTCCTGATCTTAAGGTAGTTGAATTAATTGATGAATCTCATGATTGGAATATTCAGTGATTGACTTGGTTATTTTCTGAAGATTTAATTCACCAAATCCTTAATATCTCAATCCCTACTTTTAATTGTTCTGACCAATTAGTTTGGGATAACACAAAACTTGCTCATGTGTCTCTGAAGAATGTGTCTTATCTCACTCCTCATTATCCTACTATAAATCAGTATCTTTTTTGCAGATTTGGAGACAAAAAATTTCTCTTCGTGTTTGCACATTTTGGTGGCAACTCGGATGGGATTGTTTGCCTGCAAAAAATCTTCTTGTTTATTGTAACATTATCCCGTCTCATACCCTAAATTGTGATATTTGTCCTATGTTTGTTGAAGATAGTGTTTATGTTCTTCTGTCTTGCTTTTTGCAAAAATATATTGGCAGGAGCTTTGTAATACATATGGAATTGTTACTATGTTTACTAGTTTGCCAGATATATTCGCATACATGATAAATTCTTTGGTAGATAGTAAACATAAAGCTTTTGTGGCATGTTTTGCATGCAAGATTTGTCGGGCTCGTAATGATAGGATTTTCAATCAACTTGATTCAGTACCAATGCAAGTTTGTCAAAAAGCATTTGTGTTTTCGAATT
The DNA here is from genome assembly GCA_000441515.1 of Elaeis oleifera. NCBI lineage: Eukaryota > Viridiplantae > Streptophyta > Magnoliopsida > Arecales > Arecaceae > Elaeis > Elaeis oleifera. The sequence continues at coordinate 26,154 of KE504998.1, read as the reverse complement.
CGAATTCCTTGGCCCCATCCTGGCATTGGGGTAGTCTTACTCAATGTTTTGTTTCTACAAACATATCTAAATTGGTGTCTTGGCTATCTCCTCCCCTTGGGGTGTTCGAGGTTAACTTTGATGGTTCGATGCTCTCCCATAAACCTGATGCTGTCTATGTGATAAGGGATCATAAATCTCGTTTGATTCAAGCTGGTGGCAAAATTTTATCTCTAGGTACGGTAATGTTTATAGAGCTGATCGCGGTCTGGTTAGGTGTAAAGGTTGCTATTACTATCTTTAAAGCCACCCATATAATACTAGAAGGTGACTCGACAATGGTGGTATCTTGGCTTATGCTCGTAATCAATCTAAGTTTAAACATGATGTATTTTGTTGGATATCTAGCAATAGAAAGTTTCTTATTTCTTCTTTAAAGTAGTCCATACCTATAGATAAGCTAACCAAGTGATGGATTATGTGGCTAATGGACAATTGAATGGTGATTTCCATTGGACTATTGAGGATTAGATTGATGCTAATTGTCTTTATTTACTCTATGCAGATGCCTATGGTGTTATTTTTCAACAAGATGGTTAGTCGATAGGATCTACAGCTACTATTGCAATGGAAGGTCCTCTGTTTTGATGGAGTTAACATCACTTTCTTATGTCTCCCCGCTGTTGTTACCTTTCTATCTATTTCCTCAGTATCTCATACTTTTTCAAGCAATCTTTTCCTTGCTCTAGCTTTTCTATTGCCCTCGTCATATGGTAACACCAATCTCTCCTACATCGACTCAGTTCCTATCATTCTCATTCTCTTCTTGTCTTCCATGTTAGTATTTTCATGTCTCCTGAAAAAAGGATTGATGTTGGCTAGCTGGGGCCCATGCATGAAGAATTGGACTGGATTGCATTCATTGGTTTAAAGAAATTCCAAGATTGGACTTGGAAGCTTTTTTGAGTTCTCTTTCTTGCAAATCTAATGTCCTTGCTGATGGCCCATGTTGCAATTGTCCCAACCTGCCCAAGAACTCAGGTTAAAATTCATCATTCCTGGTTTGAACAATCATCTTGACATGGACTAGAAACAGCTACAACCATGTTCCCGAGTGATATAATATCATCTTGGAGGGAGATTCAAAGATTGTGGTGCCGTAGATTAATGGCAAGAAAAGTTCACAACATCCGGCATTAAGAATTATCCGGTATCTTTCTTCCATTTTGACTAGTTTCTCTGGCTCCACATTCTTTGAGAATAGGGATGATAATTTTAGCCAACCCGTCGGGCATCCGACTTGACTCTATCCGAATGAGGTGGGTTTATCTGATTCGATTCGAACTCAAGATAGGTATGGGTTCTAGAAATATATCCGAAGTAGATTCACGTCAAATATGGATAATGGCATATACCCCGATTTGAATCAGATCCGTTATAACCTTAATATATATTCTCTTTTCAAAATTAAAATGATTTAATATTATTTACATATATCCGATCCGATCGGCCCGACCAATCTCTTTTATCTGTTTGATCTGATCTGCATCTCTACTTGACCCAACTCGACCCGAGATGAGTATGGAGCGACTATAGATATGGATTTTTTACTTGCAGGATAGATACGAGTATGGACCGATCTGATCCATATTCGATTCATTGCCATCTCTATCTGAGAAGCTAATCATATAGATAATTTGGATAACATTGTAAGCTTGGAGCAATCTTAAAAGGCTTAGCTTGAATTTTTCATGCTATATTATTTGGAGTGGACATGTAAGCAGTAATCTCACTTCCCTGATACCCAAAAGCCCCACCATGCTTTTCTTTGGTAAACTACCACACTAATTTCAGTGTCACCAATTTGACTACTAAGGTAATCTCTATGGTAACATCATATTCAAATAGTTAAACTAGGGGCTCATAAATCGCTAGAGTAATTTTTTGTGCACTATGTATGGTACAATAAAATTGATGTGAAGCACATTGTCCAATCACATGAAACCAAGTAGCACAATTAATAATAGGATAGATATTAAATGCTACTCAGCTTTTTTTCATTAGATTTTGTATGATGAAAATATCCTTTCTCTCCATAGAATAAGAAAAAATAGTATTATTACTTCTTGATGCCTTATATAACTTTAAGTATATATGACATCTTGAATTATATATATGACTTTCTATATCTTTATATGATATCATGCATGTTAGTTATTATAACTTTCTGATGTCATATATGACTTCCACATGATATACTAAATAATATATATGATTTTTTGATACCTCCTATGACTTCCTATGAATATATATGATATCTTAAATAATATATATAACTTTTTATGAATATATATAATATTTTAAATAATATATATAATTTTTTATCTTTATATGACATCTTGAATAATATATATGACTTTCTGATATCTTATATGACTTCCTATAAATATATATATATGACATCTTGAATAATATATATGACTTCTTGTGAATATATATGATATTCTGAATAATATATATGACTTCCTACATCTTTCTATGGCATCTTGAATAATATACATGGCTTTCTGATACTTTATATGATTTTTTATAAATATATATGATATTCTGAATAATATATAATTTTTTTTAAATATATATGACATCCTGAATAATATATATGACTCTCTGATGTGTTATTTGATTTTCTGTCAATGTATATGATATTCTAAATAATATATATCAATTTTATGTCTTTATATGATATCCTGTTAGTAATTATGACTTTCTGATACCTTATATGATTTCTGTTGGTTATAATAACCAACAGGATATCATATAAAAATATAAGAAGCCATATATATAGCATTCAGAATATCATATATATTCATAAAAAATCATATATATTATTCAGGATATCATATATATTGATAGAAAGTTATATATATCATTCTAGATATTATATATATTGATATATATCAGTTTTATATCTTTATATGATATCCTGTTAGTTATTATGACTTTCTGATACCTTATATGATTTTCTGTTGGTTATAATAACCAACAAGATATCATATAAAAATATAGGAAGCCATATATATATCATTCAGGATACCATATATATTCATAGAAATCATATATATTATTCAGGATATCATATATATTGACAGAAAGTTGCATATATCATTCAAGATGTTATATATATTAATAGAAAGTCATATAAGATATTAGAAAGTCATATAAGGTATCAGAAAGTCATATACATTACTCAGAATATCATATATATTCATAAAAAGTCATATATATTCATAAAAAATTATATAAGGTATCAGAAAGCCATATATATTATTCAGAATGTCATATAAAGATATAAAAAATTATATATATGGTTTGGATATCATAGATATCCATAAAAAATCATATAAGGCATCAAAAAATAATAATACTATTTATTATTTATTCTACAGAGGAAAAGATATTTTCATCAAAAAAAATCTGAAGGAAAAAAAGTTGAGTGGCATTTAAGATCTATCCCATTATTAATTGCACTATATGGTTTTATGTGATTGGATGGTATACTCCACATCAATTTTGCGACATCACATGCGGTGCATAAAGAATTTCTTAAATTCCTAACCAAACTTGGCCTGTATCTAATTGGGCCAGTTTAATTATCTCCAAGCTTGTATAGACAAACTGGCCCAAAAATTAACCTAAACCATCCAAATAGCCAACCCAGCTGAGCAGCACCTGGGCCCAATCAAATGTGCTATTCCTAGATGAGTAATTCTTTGTATACTACATACGGTGTAAAAAAATACACCATCCTATTTGATTGGGCCATGTAACCATCGCTTTCCAATGCATTTTTAATACCTATAATTTCACTTTTTTGTTTGAATTTTGAATGATGAAAATACTCATTCTCTTTTAAAAAATTATGATATCCTGTGACCATATTATGACATCTTGCAATCAAATTATGACTTTTTATTCATAATTTGACTATGGGATGTCATAAGGAAGGGAGGGATATTTTCATCATTTAAAAATTTTATAAATTTTCAATGATGAAAGTGTCCTTCGCTTTTATGACTTTTGAAAAAATTATGACCTTCTATATGCAAGAAGTCATAATTTAACCATAGGATATCATAATATAACTACAAGACGTCATAATTTTTTTAAAACAGGAGGGGCATTTTTATCATTCAAAATTTTAAATAAATAAATAGAACTGTAGGTATTAAATACGCTATTAAATGTGCATTAGAAAATAGCGGCTACATGCTCCAAAGTGGTTGGATGGTGTGCTCCACGTTACTTTGATTGCACCACAGATGGTGCATAAAGACTTTCTCATTCCTAGATACATGCTAGGAAAGGCAATTTGGAGTTCTCTCATATTAAAGACCACTTTCATAAATAAAATTATCTATTAGAAAAAGAAAATAACTCCTTTGAGATCTGATGATGAATGTTTTACCAATGTAATAAATCTCAATGTATTACCCATTTGAAGCATAATAATGTTTTAAGTTAAGTAATTTAAACTATCAATCACATAACTCAATATTAAGTCTTATTATGAAGGAGCATCATGTTTGCTAGTGAATCTAACATTTTTACAAAAAAAAAACTCAAATATCTTCTTTTCAAAAAACTAAAACATAGTAGTTATAGTCAATCCAGAAAACACATGTGAACTAACATAATGATTTAACTTTAGTGTATTAATTCTTATGATTTAATTGTTAGTATGTGTTTGTCAATTACCTTCCCTTTGATTCTCTTTCCAAATCATTTATAAAGGAGATAAAAGAACAAGTCTACATTATAGAATCGGTATCGCATTTAGAAAATTTAGAGAGAGGGCAAGAATTCAAAATAGCAAGAAAGTAAACAGGAGAGCTAATTAGAAATTGCATGCAGGAGTATAGATTTAGTAATGATATTCCTAATACCAATTTTCAATAAAAAAAGCTCCTAATACCGATTCAAAAAAAAGATTTTTACATATCAATTGAGATATTTTCAACCATTTCTATTACTTTGAATAAATTATTTAATTAATAAATATTAAAATTAAAATTTAAGTATAGTTGATAATTGTTGGTGCAAATTCCGCTGGCGCCGGAGAAGCTGGAGTCGAGGGAGTTGCGGTCGCCGCCGGGACCTGCAAGGAAGTCTAAACCAGAGTTGGGGGTGCT
>KE504997.1:713232-726662 GCA_000441515.1 Elaeis oleifera | reverse complement strand
GCTACTGGGTTCGACTGCATATTTTCTTGATCCCTAGCCATTCGATCCTTACTGTGTATGTTGGCTTCAGTAGGTTCAGGTTCGCTGTTTGGAGTAAGATACACTTAGAAAAACCTATCAATTTTGGTATAAAGAAAAATCCTATGCGATTTGTGAGACTAAGTTCAGAAAGTCTTTGGCCAAAGCAAGTGAGAATACTGGAAAAGAGTTTTCACAGAATTTATAAATGAACTCGAGTCAAGTCAATCTTGCATATGACCAACAATGAGGTCTAACGAGTTCTCCATGATATCTGTCAAGTCGGAACTCATGATAGAAAGACTGAATCATACGATAACTGCACCTAAAGATTCATACTTTCATTCTACTGGATTGCACTACATACTGCTAAGTATCACTGATGGATTGTGAGACTCATCAGGCATCATCTTGATGATCGATGATCCTCGAAGGGTAGAATTGCAAATGTTTCAATCCATTCAAATGAGTTTCGATGATATTGTGATGAAAATCACAATATATCTCACTACTAGATAGAATGGAACCTATGGGGTCACACATTAAGGGATTTAATCTTGAATTTGTCAATTGGGCTTATGAAGTCCTAATTAGATTAAGATTTATTAAAATCCTATTGGTTAATTAAACCATGCTACTATATGGTTAAATCTAATTCTTCTCGGAACTTTGATTTGATCAAGTCCATCACCTTGAATCTAACCTAAATCTATTTGGGTTTAATTGGGCTCTTAATTTTGAGCCCAAGAGGATTTGATTAAATCAATTAGTTGGCATAATTATCCTAACATTATCTCTATATTATCTCCTAATTATCTCTAAGTGGTGTGTGGAATAAATAGGAAGAAGAGTTGGCACCTTCTTTCATTTTTGGAAGGACCTGGGGTGCCAAATCTTATGGATATTGCATGAGGGGTCCACTCCCTTATATGGCATGGCATGGAGGAGAGAGAGAGAGTGGCCATGCCACCTCTCATGGACCAAAAAATCTTGAGGGGTGCCAAGTGTTGGTACCCCATCTACCTACTATTCATGACATGAGGCGCCCAATCAGATTGGGGCGCCCCATGTACTTGTCTATAGGGGTGATAATATGTCAATTATATCTGATTTTACTAGAAAAAAATTAGATTAAAAAATCAGTGTATTCTTATGAGATAAGGATATATCTTTTTAAGATAATTGGATTCCTCTTTTGAGTCAAGATAGAGTCTATTTAATAGAAGGTCTCTAGGATTTCTAAGAAGAAGAATTTTGAAAACCAAAAGTCTCTCTCTCCCTTCTCCATGCCTCCTCTTCTTCCTCTTCTCCTTCACACGCACAAGAGGTTGGGCATCCCATCTTCCACACGTCAAGAGTAGAGGTGCTGTCCATCTATAGTGAGAAACGTAGAGAAAAGGCTGTCGATCAAGGAGTTGATCTTACAGTCCAGATCAAAGAGTTGATCGAAGTTCTCAAGACTAAGATTCTATTTGAAAAGGAGAATCTACTACGAGGAGATCAGATCAAGATTGATCCGATGGATACCCATAAAGGTCGAATATATGTGCGGCTAGAGCATCTACGAATCCGTGATCATCGGTAGCGGTGAATATCAACCAACACTAAGGTATTGAGATTCGATCTCATACTTATTTTAAATTCTAGATTATATATTTATTTTCTCCTGATCTTTGGGTAGGATTAGATTTGATCTTATGCATGTGGGTTAAAGGTTTAATTCGTTTATTTTTTTACTGCAATCAAAAAGAATTTTTTGAAATATACACATGCTGCCTATCCGATTTTCTAACAGCACCTTAATAGGAGGCCATGAACTAGTTATCCCTATAACTATATCATTTTAAGGTTCTAATAATTTAGAGGATTCAATTAATTGGTTTAGAATAAAGAGAAGAGATAACCAACATTTCAATAATCCTCCCACTGACTTTACTAAGTCATCGAAGAGGACTAGAAACAAGCTGGTTCAAGAATATCTGAATCAATCATATTGATTAACCTTAATGGCATGGGTCAACTCGAATCAATCAGTAACCTAATCAAAACATAATTTATCAAATTAGTCGGGTAAATGAGATCGGTAGGAGGGTCTATCAAAGCTTGCCTTAGACACCATTAAAATAGTCAGATAAGCGGGCTGCCAATTAAAAATCACTGATCAAACTATCAAACTTATCTTAGACACCATTTGATCGATTAATTTTGACTTGATCAGCCAAAGATCTCGGATTCGATCATTGAGCTAAAATCAGATTCATTTGGTATGGTCAAAATATGGACTTAATCAAGCTACAACTATTGAGATTGATCTTAAGAAATCTTAATTTAATCTAATTCAACTTTTAATTAGATTTAATCTATTTCTCTATTTAGTCCATATTTGTTTCTAACCCTAGTCTAATCTAGTTAGATGACCTGATTCGAACTAAACCATAGCCCCAACGGTTTATGATTGTCTTAAAATTTTCAATTCTCAAATCTAAATCTTTTGATTTTCATATCTTAATTCTTAATTAAGTGTATGAAATTTTGTGTTGAAACTATTTCAATTTGTAAAATTATTTTACAAAGATTTTATGCTAAACTTACATCATATGTCATTAATTTTTAGATTATGAAACTTATTTTAAATCTAAATATTTTGCATAAATCAGAGAAAATTAATTATAAATATCTTAGATCTAATCTAAACTAATTTATAATTAGAATAATTTCAAAAAAATTTTACTGTTCTTCTTCAAGAGTTATAATCACATTGACACCCCGACACATCATAAGAGAACCCATCGATTGGATAAGAGAGGAACTTTAATCTTTGCTTTCTCTTATGACCAGACGACCATAGAGATCAACTCAATCTGAGTACTTGGCTACTAAGAATAATTCTACACTACATATCATATATGTAAAAAAAAAATTTGGTTCAAATCAAATTCACAACATGATAGCATATAGAATTTTATCTAATCTGATTAGACATAGCATAACATCATATTTTTAGATCTGAACCTTAATCATATTATCATCTAAATCATTAATTTTAGATCTAGAAAACAAAAAATCTATTCATAATAATATGTATCATTGCATAGAAAATTCTGGTTTAAGATATAATCAAACATATATAGATATATATGTTGCTCAGAATAGATCTGAAACTCTGTCAAACATATTCAGATCTAAACTTGATTCTAATATCAATTCTATAATTGAAATACATCCATAAAATTCTATCAAAAATAGATTTAAATCCATATATAATCAGGTATTAAATTAGAATAAAAATCTGCATATAAATTCTGCTAAAAACAGATTTTTAATAGACCACTTTTCAGGAGCTGATTTTGATCTGATAATCTGATCAAAATTGGATCAAAAAAATATAAAGAAATCAGATCAAAATAAACTTTGATCTCATCAAAAATTTTGATTCAAAATTAAAGCAAAAAAAATCAAAAAATCAACTACACAATCATTACATGGAACCTGGCTCAAATACCAGTTGAAGGAAACATGCAATCCGTATCGCATGGATTGAATATATTAGAATTAAAAATTTTCATAATATCTATAAAACATACCTTGATATGCAGCAAAAAGAAGATTAAGATTGAAAGATTTTCTGAATTGAATTACTTTACGAGATTCGAATGTCTAAACCCTCTACTTCGCTCGCATGCCAATCAACGTAGGAGAAAGGGATGAAGAACTCTTCAGGAGGGAAGGAGAGGAGAACCTTGAGATCTAATCTTGAGGCTAGGAAGAAGCCTACACACCACCACACCAAGAGGAGGGAGGACACCCAAGGGAGAGCATGCCCAAAGAGGGACGCCCAAGGGACGATGGCTTGATGGATTGTTTGATCAATTACTAGATTGATTTCTCCTTTTCAAAACCCCTCCTTAAATAGATAAGAGGTCTTAGATTAAATTAAATACCTTTGTGGTTAGAAATAGGACTCTCCAAGTTTAAATTAAATCCAAACTCCTAAACCATGAGGATCCCTAAAGAAAGTAGGAGAGGTGCCAACTTGCGCCTCTCTGTTTATGCCGTACGCCCAAGGGACCCCTCCTCCATCTTGGTCTGTCAAATAGATGAAAGAATATAAGAGAAATATGGCTTAGTATACCAAATCTAATTTTATTCAGATTTAGGTTCAATTCGAATTCAATTCGAATCCGATTCGAATCAAATTCGAAATGACTGCTAATCTTAATCTAATTAAGATTTAGATCCAAGTCCAACTTGAATAATTAACCCAATTTAGCCTTAATAAAATTAAGTCCAATTAAATTAGATCTGATCTAAAATAACTAAAACTCGAATCTAATCTCTCATAATTTTTTGAATCATAGATTTGATCAAATTTATCTCTGGAATCAAACCTGTGTCTCATGTGCAGTGCTAGCTAGACATAGTCAATATCTAATTCTATATAATCCATAACTTGATTCTCAATTAAGTAAATCTATATGTTCAATCAAGTTTTATACTTTCAAATTGAATATATGGATATTAGGTCAATTCTTTCCTATGTTGTTTGACTTTGTACATGATTCCATAGGTTCGAACACTAAGCCGATAGTATAGGAACTTCTTTCTATACTAATCGAAGTAACCATCTATAATGATATCCGATGTCCAGATAGGTTAAATAATTATAAAGCAATATTTAAAAATCTCGATATATGGTTACCGCATAATTCATCTCTTTAATCCTAATGCTCAGGATGATCTAGGGTCAAACTGTCAACCCTGGATGAGTCATCCATATTATATTTCAATCTTTTTCAAATCCTGTGATAAATCACATGGATTATCCTAGCCAAGATTTTACTGGATTGAGATACAGTGATGCACTAACTCCTATAATCTAGAGGGGATAATTTTATCTTGACCTATACACCAACTTCACAAGTACTTGACTGTATTCAGTAGCCTTTCATCACTGTATTGAAAATACAAATAGTCCAGTACTAAAGCACAGTGAGTTGCTTACAAGTCACCATGGTGATCTCAAATCAGAGAGATACTTATGTCCATATCCTTCGCGAGCTGCTATTGATAGCAGAGCACTCCATAGGTGAGTCACTATTCGATGATGATGTACTCTCACATCTCACCTGTATGTCATACCAGTGTCTCCACACTCCTTGGTTAAAAGGACAACCAACCCATATAGCATACAACGACTTATACTTGATAAGCATTATTATCCTTGTTAATAATGTATCATTTGGTCATGAATAAGTTTAAGAACTATTTGATAAATTTTCTTTATCGATTATATTATAGTTCTAAGGACTTTATCATAACATAAGAGTTCAAAAGAAGATGCACTTTTATGATGAACTTACTAAAATAACTTTTATTCATTAATAATTTATATACAAATTACAAATAGCACAATCATCTACAGATAGACAATTGACTTTAGAATATATTTTCTAACATACTAATTGAAGGAAAGCTAGGGTAGTTCATACAAGGTTTTCAAAACTTTTCTCATAATAAAAGCAAACTAGATTAAAAATCTATCATATACTAGATCTAATCTAAAATTACCTAAGCCAGGATCTTATGACATAAATATGTATGCATAAATTGAAAATAACATCTGAAAATAATAGATCTAATCTATTAGATGATAGAGATCTGATCTCTATACCTGAGCGTGGGTCGAAATACACTGTAGTTAAACATTGAGCAGTTCAGATTCTTCTAACCGCACACACGTACGATCTCTACGAGTATCCGTATAAAGTCCGATCTAATCAACCTCTCTGAAGTACTAGCTCCTTATAGAGACCCTTGATGGCTGATCTAAGAGGAACAAGATTTGGGGTAGAAGATGAAGGGAGAACAACATTCTCTGTTGTTTTTTCTCTCTCCCAAAACCCAAGCACCAAGGAAGAATGCTATGACCCAAAACCTCACGCCAAGACTTCATGCCCAAGGACCTCATGCCCCTCTCTTTTTCTCTCACCCTTCTCTGGTTTCCATGGTGGGACATCAGATATCTCATGATTTCTTCAGGGTTTTTGTCGCACAAAACAAAGCCTCTTTAAAGATGGCGTTAGGAGTTAGATTAGGGTTTGGTTTGAGTTCAAATTCAAATCCAATTTGAATTCAAACTCAATCCAAATTAATCCCAACCAATCCTCACACCTCCCTCCCTAACACATGGTCATTACTTGATATAATTCATAGTGAATCCCTCTCTTATCGCACAAAAGAGAGGCATCAGATGTTTGGCATGCCAGGAGTTTGGATGAGCTCAAACCTCATCCTTATAAGGAATCAATTTTCAAATCTAATTTTAACTTACCATATGAACCAGATTTTATCCCATCTTTAGATGTCAGATATGAAGGGTGGAAGCAATATTTACGTGAAGAAATCTCACACAACTCAGATTGGCATTGAGGAAAAAAAAGGCATCATTTAGGGTGTGGTGCATGGGGAGAAGACCAATCTGATTTGGACTCTTTAGTTGGTTCTAATTTATCCAAACCAAATCACATTTGGTTAGATCCAAATAAATGCATGAACCTAGTCTAATTAGGCATTAAACCACTTCAATTAAATTCTAATCAAATCAGCAATTAATTGAATCCAAGTCTTGATCAAATCAGGAACTAATCTTTAATTAGATTATCTAATAACCTAATCAGGCCAAATCTAATTGAATCCAATTCAATTAGACTTGATCCAATCCTCATTACTCAATCGAATTATGCTAATTAACAATCTAATCATTAATTAATCTTCCTATAATTCACTAACCTTTAGTGCATTATTAATTGCAACCTTTGCACAAAGTTAATCATCAATCATATTGACGATTATACCCTTCAATGATTCACAATCATCAATCAGCCATCAAATCAGATCAAAACTTCTATTATATGTGACCCCATAGATTTAAACACTAAGTCGGTAGCACAACAACAAAATCTTGTATTAATCAAAGTCACCATCTAGCAATAATATCCAACATCCGAATAGTGTCGAATAGTTGCAAAGTAACATTCAAGAACCTAGGATATGCTTACCACATAATACATCCGTTTGACTCTCAATGCTCAGGATGACTTTAGAGTTAAACTGCCAACTCTTAATCAGTTCATCCATATTGCGTTTCAACTTCATAAATTCTGTAACTTCTCACAATGATTATCCTGACCAAGATTTTGCTCAATTGAAACACAATGATCCATTAACTCCCATAATCCGGAGGGATCAATCTCATCTTGACTCACATACTGGCTTCATAAGTACTTGACTGTATCTAGTAGTCTTTCGTCATTGTATTAGAAATATAAATAGTCCTACATCTAAGTATATTGAGTTGCTTGCAAGTCATCATGGTGATCTCAGGTCTGAGGCACACTTATACCCATATCCTTCGTGAGCTACTCTTGACAATAGAGTGCTCTATAGTTTGATCATGTTCAGTAAAATATACTTTCTATATTTCATCTGTATGCTATTCCAGTGTCTCCACACTCCTTGGTTACAAGGACAGCCAACCTATATGGCACATAACGATCTACACTGGATAAACATTATTATCCTAATTAATAATATATCATTTAGCTATGAACAAGTTTAAGAACTATAAGATAAATCTTTCTTTATCAATAGAAAATAGTTCTAAGGACTTCATCATAATACAGAAGTTTCAATAAAAAAGATGCACAATTTATGATAAAAAATATTAAATAATTTTATTAATTTATAATTCATATACAAATTACAATTAGCACAATAATCTATAACTTAAACAATTAGCTTTAGAATATATTTTTTAATAATTCTCACTTGGACTAAAGCCAATCAGAATAGTATCGAATACCCATCTTTCATTTGTGTTCATCGAGTTCTAGTCTTTAGCACTTAAGTCTATGTCTCTTACTTGTGCTTAGGTTATATATATGTATGTGTGACTCTTTATGTATCAATGGAGATTGTACTGTATTCACCATATTTCTTGTATACAGTACATATTTTGATGAACTTTATACTTTCTTATAATATCAATGAAAGCTAACTTTTATATTTCACTCATGTGTTTCAATAACTTCATCTTTGATGATGACAAAAGGGAGAGAATATATAACATACATGGAAAATAAGCAAAATGGGCACACAATGTAAAATTGGCACAAAATAAGTTTTGGCCTTGGGGAGAGTACACAAAGTAAAAATGGCACATAAAGCTCTTAAATAATTCAAAATGGCACACAAAATGACACACTTAAAGCATAAAATGATACACAAACAAAATGGCTCAAACTACTTTAAGCAAATAAATAGGGGGAGATTCTCATGTACGAAATGATTGTTGATATTTACAAAAAGAGAGAAATTTTCTAATTTCAAGCATGATCTGAATCTTTAAGATCATAGCTATGTAAAATGAATTTATTTCTTAATTTTGCTTGAGATGCCAAATCATTGTTGCAAACAACTCTTCGTAATGTGTTTATTTCTTTATTTTACAAGTTTGAATTAAAATATTTGTATACACTCAAAATTTTGTCATCATCAAAAGACAGAGATTGTTAATCCTATGTTTGATTTTGACGAATAACAAAAGCTTTGAGCATATATTAGTACTAATGAATTATTTGAGTGTTTAAAGAAAGTTTTAGGAAGCTAAAGACCCTATCTTAATGAAGCCGAATGATTTTAAATGGAAGATTCAAAGAAGGAAACTTAAAGAGGTCAAGCTAAGCATTTTTCAAGAAATAAGGTCTTAAGTCGACTCAAGAAGATTTTGAGTCGACTCTGGCATGCATTCAACATTCGGCATAGGCCTTGAGTCAACTTAGGCACAAGATGAGTCGGCTTAGGCACGCAAACTAGCACCAGCATAGAAAAGATAGAAAAGCTATTTCTAGACCCTGTTGTCTGAGCCAACTCAAGAAAACCATGAGCTGACTCATGAGGACCTTGAGTCGACTCAAATTAGGTGAGTCAACTTAACAACTTCTGACATCTCTAACAGCTAATTTTTAGAAAGCTGTAGAATTGATCCGAAAAGCTTCAAACGGCTATTTCTCATGCTCAAATAGCTACAAATCTATTTTAGTGATATTAACTTAGATTAGAGGATGTCTAAGCCATTATTAAAGCAAAAAAACTACAAAAAATAAAAAAATAACATAAAAAAGATTGAGATTCACTTGAAAATTTGTTCAGCCTTCAAATAAGCTTTAAAGAGATTTTACTTCATTCTAACCACTCAACAAACTATGCAATCAAGTCATTCAAGAGAAGAAAGAGAGCATTCCTTACAAAAGCTCTCAAACCTCTCATCTTGTGCATCAAAGTCTCACATCAGCTCATTAAAGAGTTTGTATTTGTATTTAAATTTCTACACTTACATATTTATCTTTCAAGTTTCAATAAGGATTAAAACTTGGGGGATAGGCTCATCCAAGTCTTAAATTAGATTTGTATAAGTCTAGAAGTGGCTTGAAGATAGGTTTTAATTAGTGAGCCTACAAAATCAACTGAATTCAGATTGTGATTTTAAAAACAATCTTACTGTATTCTGTTGATTATAGTGAAATTTCTAAAAGATTGTTTGGATAGTGGACGTGGGTGGTAGGGATTGACACCGAACCACTATAAACCTCTTCATTTATGTGTGTGTATGATCTTGCTCTTGAGTTCTTTACTTTCAATGTTCATATTTTATTTATTAATTCTCTACATTCACTGCATACACACTCTAGTCCAGCACATTCTTGTTTAAGTTCGTAAAAATTTTGAAACCTAATTCACCCCCCCCCCTTGGGTAGTATCTCTAAGCAACAAAGATTTTGTCGCTAGCTCTACGGACAAGCATAAGAGCCTTGTAACTGTCCAAGTGGTCCACCAGGTTGATCGACCCATCATAGTTTTTTAGTTGAGGCATTTTGAAGTTGGTGGGCAGAGGCTCCCTCATATTATATCACTAAAAAGTGGGTTGATGTGAAAATCGATTTGATCATTTCGATTCACAGTTGGTGCTGCAGGGTCTCAATTCACCGATTCATCTCTTGGAATTTTCGATCCATGTCTTTGTCATGGGTCATGTAGACTTCCATATGACATGATGGAGATTGGCTCAGAGTAAATCCCTTATCGAAAAGGGGAGTAGGAGAGTGCTTCCTTCACTCAAGGCTCCAAGGTCGATTTAGCTGCATCTACCTTCCCCAATTCATACTTCTAGGGGGAGGCTGAGGTGGTTGTTGCTGCGACGCCTCTTATGCCGGGCTTAGTTGTTGCATAGCATTGACCGCTACGGCCAACACTTATACCTAGATGGCTAGAGAATTGAACTAGTCTTGATTTACTCTCGTAGCTAGCTAGAAGGGCTATGGAGAGATCTTTGGCTATTAAGCTAGGTTATGATTTTCAATCGGGTTTTCTATCGACCAGCCAGCCATGGCATTAGAACATCTTGAGGATGTTCTTCACGGTGGCATTGCTATAGACCTTATGCCCTTTCCTAATAAGTGGGCCTTCACTCTTTCTCTAGCACCAATCTATTACTGTAGATTCCCAGCTTGGGCTGAATTAATTGGAGTTGGGTGGCAGTCAACAAGAAGTTGGTGACCGAACCTACAAAACAAATCTCTAGCCGAGATTGGCTTCAACGAGGATCCTCTAATGCTAAAGTCCCAGACTTATAGGATAAATGGAAAGGAGCGCATGAGAGAGAAAAATTGCATACCTTAGAGGTCATATAGTTACCTCTATTTATAAATCAAGATGAGAGCCACAAAGAGGAAGAGTTGGAGGCCATCCCGACTCCTTCGAGTACATCATTCCAAGATTTTTGATCTAATTTTTCAGGATTTGGTGGTTGTAGTTGCTTTATCCATCCTATGGTCAGCTACTCCCAACAATCGGATTATTTGAAGGGATACGCAAGATCTCCTGATTGAAAGATAGGTGCCCTAAAGCCAATCAAATTTGTATTTCGATGGTACTTATCTTTGTAAAACCCCAACTCATATATTGATATTTATATATTAATAAAGACATTCTTTGATTCATCATTTACAGCTGTGTCTTTCTATGTTTAAAAGATAATGATAACCCCATAGATTAGGATAATATTTTGGGGTCATGAAGTGGTCATGCCTGTAAGATCCGAAATCTTAAAATCTTAATCTAAATTATTTCTAGTCATAGGAGCGTTGAGTCGGAGATCAATATTCCGGATAGACTGGCACATCCTATGTATGCTCAAAAGAGAGGGTGGCTGATCTTACAAGTCACTTGTGTGAGACACTAATACAAGAATGTGGGTGCTCATTAGATAATGAGTTCACTAAATTGACCTACTAAAAAGAACTTCTTATGGAACCCTTACATGTCAAAAGAAGGTTCTCTAAGTGAGAGTTGTGCAACTGGCCCTTAGACTTGAGACCACCATAAGATCTTATTCACATGAACCCATATTTTAGTTCATACTCACTCATGACTAAGTCATGAATAGGGTGTTCCGACTATGGTGAATTGTGTATAAAGATCAAGAGTTCGGTCAATAAAGAATCGACCACTCCTGGTAAGAGGAGTTATCATCTTGAGCTATCTCATCAAATGATAACTCAAGAAGTCTTTGATCAAAGCATAAGAAATTAGAAATAGTTTCTAATACTTCTTTAATCAAGTCTTCATTAGCAAAATGAGATCCACAAGAATAAGTGTTAGGGTTTGACTTAATTCCATGCTCATCGCTTATTCGGGATGAAGATTGATCGAAGGATGGAATTGCACGGTAACTTATCACTGAAGGATATTTTAAAATTTTATCAAATTTTATATTTTTGGTAGGTATGATACGTTGCTAGACATCAATCTTGTCTTGTAGGTTTTCATGAATTAAAGAGTTTATTTCATGAGTCAATTAGAAAAAATTCTAATTGGACAACTTAGGTCAACATGTGGTTTGACCTAAATTGATTGGATCGACTCTAATCTGACTTGGTCAACATGCACCTAGACCTACTGCCAGCTAGATATGGAATCCAATGGGTCACACACATCAAAGAATTGATCAAAAATTAATTAGATTCATTTTATGGGTCAATTGAACCTAATTGGGTGGCAAATTGGCAAGCTAGCATTTGTAAGCTAACCCTTGCTCGTAGCCAATTAGATTTGGCTTAAACCTTATTTAATTGGGCTTACCTATTTATATTGGATCCTGATTAGATCAAACCTAAAGGGGTATCCAAGTTCGGGCATCCCCAAGCCTTATCCACGCCCATATTAAAGAGTCCAAAAGGAGTTAGACTCTGGGGTGCACCAATTTTGTGCGACAAATATATTTAGCATGTAAAAGAGATCGAGAGTCCTTCTGCACATTAATCACTTATTTTTTATGAATTTCAAATGGATAAGGAAGCTTTCCACATCCCTTGAGTTCTGATAGGATCAAATTTAATTTTAAATTGATGTGGAGACTTTGTTTGGATGCCACAACTTGGAACGACACCACAAAACAAAATCTTGTACTATTTTGATCAGTGAAGAGGATTTAAAAATCTTTTTAATCTTTTTAAGAGGGCCATGTGGAGCCCTCTTATCCCTCTATCTGAGTGGCATAAATTTAAAGTTTGTCATGGCCAGATGGGGAGTCAAATGCCCTTAATTCTTGGCGCGCATGGGATGAAGCGACACGAATAGTCACAACTTCACACCAAGATTTCTCCTCACTGGGATATAGTCACACCTCAAAACTTATGCCATCAAAAACCTTGTTCAAAGAGATTTTGATGTGTCAAAAATCAATTTTTTTGATTTAAAAGGGGAATTGAATGCTTATCGAAATGCAGACAGATGCATGCAGAACCTGAATCAATGTATCTAAAAATTAAGAGTCCTCAAATAAGTATCTTAATTTTCTGATACGCTGATTTAAGAAACACGTGAAGAGGTATATCTGAGCCTTTTTTTTTGTGCCCCTTCTACTCCTATAAATAGGACTCATTCCAAGAGTCCAAGGTACAAATACTCTCTGACAAAATCAATCCCTCTCTCTTCCTTGTCTTATTAGGACAAAGTTCTTCTATTAAGACAAGTCTGCTGATTTTAAAACAAAGCTTAGGAAGAGAGTAGGAGGTGATTTAGAGAGTAGAGAGAGTAAGAAAGAAAAGCTAAGGGTTATTTGAGAGGGGTCTTGGTCCAGGGTAGGCTAAAAGGCTCAATTAGTGAAGCAGTTCATAGACAAGATTCTGTCGGAGTAATTTTTTGATCAACTTTCTGTGTGGATCAACATTGGAGGATTTAGACTTGAGAGTCTTGTGGAATCGATTACTGACTTCTTCCCTTTCTTTATCGACTTAATAGGTATGAGTTTATATCTATTAGTTATTATTACTTATGGTTAAGGGGTCCTAGGT
>KE504997.1:682177-700328 GCA_000441515.1 Elaeis oleifera | reverse complement strand
GTGTGTGTGTGTGTGTGTGTGTGTGTGTGTGTGTGTGTGTGTGTGTGTGTGTGAGAGAGAGAGAGAGAGAGAGAGAGTAATGGAGCAGTTTGAGCTATTCTTGTTAAAAATAATAAAGAATAAATTAATATCATCAAGTGAGCTTGAATCAGCTAAGAAGTACAGAAAATCAGCTAACAGGCTATCAGACCCAATCTTTATAATGATGAAGTAGTTAGCAATGTTACATTAAGTACATTTTACATTTCACCATTTATAATGTAAAAGCCAATCATAACCCTCACCACTGTAGTCAGTCCCTTAAGAAAGTGGAGGATTACAAGGTACAAGTCATCCAAGATACAAAACTGCAGAGTGAAAATATGAAAGAACTCGAAGCAGCGTTCCTGGCTCAGTGAGGCTCAAGTAGCTATTGCTCTATCCAACACTCCACTATCCTCATTAACAAATATGAATTATGATGCAATGAAGACTGTGCACCTTGTTGCGGTAACCAAAGCCTAATTGACAAGCTGAACAGAATTGGCAGATTCACATCGAAATGAGCATCTGAAATAATGCAATATCACAATAAATATGGATCACCTTCTGTGTGCCAATAAAGAAAACGAATCAAGAGATATGATAACTAAGAAAGATTAAAAAAAACTTAATGCTTTAAAGATGATAAAACTGAGTGAACGGAGGCTACCAGCTTAAGCTCCATGTACATTAACAAACTTATAATCAAAATGCAGTTACCAACATTGTTTGTAGAATGTTATATACTCAATGGACAGTCACCATGATCACATGTTCCGAAGTTTAGCTGTTTCATGTCAACAAGTCATTCATTTATCTAGCAGGTATATCAGATTGGCTCCCATGACCACAGTGGGCTTCTATATAAAGTAGGTCCATGTGAAGTAAACAGACAAGTCATTTATTTAAACTCAAAATCAACCCTTTCTCCCAAATCATTGGGAGAAGAAAAGGCATCTAAAATTTCCTCAGGCATGAAAAAATATAACAAAACTATTTGCAACTGGCAAATAAAATGGAAGCCTACAGAAAGTAACCATCTTTTAGTAATGAGTCAATGAACTAAAGCAATGGAGAGTAAAACTGTTGAGAAACTCATGCAGAAAGGTCTATTATATAGCTAAGGCCCAAAGTTGATAGCGTTGGTGCACAACTCAGCAGCTGCAGAGACTTGATATTTGTTAACCAGCCATTCACAAGGGTTAGTTATATAATGCAATAATCTACATTATGAAGTAAGAATAGGAGAGATAAACATGAACCACACTAAATAACTAAGTTAAATAAGAAGAGAGATATGATATCAAACAGTATTGACCTGGTAGAAATAAATAGTGTAGCATATAGAAGATAAACTGAATCCCTATGCTAGCCAACCAATTGAAAAGCACAACTGCCAGCCAGAGCAAATAGGTGTTTTCACTTTTGTTTACCTAACAAAATTTCAATATATACATATACATGTGTGCACACACTTGCATGGATGAATAACAGATAGATTTCATAGACATTGAGGGGCATGTGCCTTGAGATGTACACATTGACATATAACAATCAGTCTCACTTTTTGTAACATATTGGCCAATATGCTATGAAAAAGTTTTCTCAGCACGTATCAAAATGCTGACATTAGTTAGAGTCAAGACATTTTCATAATGCCAAAAAAAAAAGCAGTTGATGTAGGAACTGCATTCCTTATGTTATTTGATCCTAACCTAAAGTTTGGAAATACATATATTTGGTTGTATCTTGGTCTCAAAGGATCCTCATCAAAAGCATCTGAGTTTAATTTAAGAAGGGGGAAGTCCATTTGTTTTCAAACTTGTACTTCAAGGTTTGTGATAACTGTATTCTTCAAATGTGAAAAACTTAAAATACTAACTTTGAGAATTTTTAGGTTCCATGCCAGTATGTTAGCTAAGAACTTCTATAGAACAACATATTTGTTCCAAGCATATGTCAATATTTCTATGCTAAACATTACATAAAAGCTAGGCACACCTTACCATACCGAACTAGGTGGTATAGGGCATAGCATACCATACCACTTCGGTACCAATGTGCGGTACAGGGGGTATACTAACACTTGGTATATGCCAAACCTCCTCCATATTGGGTGCACTAACATAGTAACAGGGCACGGGACCTGATACCAAGACATCATACCTTGCATAAAAGCAATCTCAAGTGTACGAAAATGCAAGAAGAATCAACATTCTTCAGGACAAACTATTAACATGTTTCTGCTGGGACAACATTGTTCAAATTTATTAGATAAATGATAACTCAGTTGTCGAAATTCAGGAACATGATGGCAAAAGCTCCCATTGCAAGCTAGATTGAAAATGATGTGATTATTAAACTTTATGTGGTCTCAGCAACTATGATAAGGTAGTGATAAAAACATTCAACAGAGCACAATTGACATTATTAAGGATGAATAAACCACCACACAAATTATATATGGACTGTAGACTAGAAGGATGCATTATGCACATGACCCTAATGTATATCTGGCTGAATAAATGTATTCTCCAACATTCATATGACCTTATTTCCAGAAATGAACTATAAAGAGAATTTATAGTGTGAGATAATCATTTTGGCACACCAAGCAAAAGTTATTCAGGTTTACACCCCATAGTTGAACCTGAAGCCAACCAACCAAAGAACAATAATTTATTGCTTAGCAAACCAATATACTAGGTATTGGAATCTTTCCCTTAAAAAATTGCTCAATTTTTCAGGTAGCATGTTTCAAAGAGCTTCAAGTTTTATGACCATGCATTGCTTGTGACATTGTCTGAATGCTTATGTTATACCGCTGTTGCTTCATAGACACAAGGATGGCTGAAAAAAGTTCTGAAAACTAAATATTAAAATAATAGCTAGTTGGAAAAATTAAATTATGATCAAGATATTTATTTGACAATGTATAAAGATGGACCTTGGCCATGTCTAAAGATGCTAAAGGTAAAGGAAAATTGTCAAGAGCATTTAAAATACTCAAAACATCCCCTAGGTGAAGAACTTAGCTCAAACTACGAGATCAAGAAAATGGATGTCAAGTGATGCAAAGACATGAAGAGAGGTGAGCACAAGAGAACCTATACATAAGGAGCAAATTCGAACAAACAAAACACTAATTAAATGAATCCATGGGCTGACTGAAAGCACCATTTTCAACAACATCGGGTTAAAACAAGGGGAAAGCCAGCAAAAAGCAAGAATCCTAAAGAAGATGGCATGATAAGAGAGTCATAACTGCCCAGAATTGGGTTATAGTGATAATGGCCCACACACTCAAAATCATAGTCAAGAACATATTCACCACATTAATATGAAATAAAAATTAGTTTACGAACAAAAGAGTGCAACAACAAATCTGAAGAGGACTACAAGAGCAGGATAAGGGTAAAGAATAGCTTCATGCTAGAGGAGTGAGTCTGATCGAATAGATTTACATAAAATTAATGTCATCTTAAATTCGTGGGATGCTTCCTGTCATTAACACTATTTCCTGATGATCACATAACCACCTTGCTGACCTAACATATCCAAAGAAGAAAGGATGTCATAAATTTTTAACCAATAATTGTTCTAGGGCTCCACAATAAATATTGCCTAAATTCATTTTATGACAATCATAATCATGCACATAACAAATGCCCCAAATTCCCAGAGAGATTAAGACAATTCTTGCAAAGCTCCAACAACCAGAATCAAGATGTCCCTATAAAAAGAGTGAAAACATTTAGAGACAACAGAATAAAAATGGCCAGAGATAGACATGGCTGAAATTTACATATTGTTGTTTGGATGTTATACAACTCAACTGAAAACTAGAATTGTCCTTAGAAAACTTAAATAGATGATAACTGTTGTAAGAAATTTAGAGCAGGACGACCAAAATGGGCTTGCCGTCAAACAGCAGATGAGTCAGACTTGTATTATGGAAAATGAAAGAACAACAATTGCTTACCTCTCTATAGGCTAACAGCAGATGAGTCAGACTAACATATAGACAAAAGAACAACAATGGCTTACCTCTCTATATCCTACCGTCTTGACATGCACAGCAATCAATAGACTTCCCTATCGTAGATCCTTAAAGATTTAAAGCATCGTATGAAGCTAAGCAAGATACGGTAGTGAGCGTGAGAAATCTGATTAGAGTAAATCATTTTTGCAATTTCAGAACATGTAGAAAATGGTTGGAGTGAAAATATTGTTAAGCTAGACTGTAAATATTGAATTTTCCTTGCCCATATATAGTGTAAGAGGACATATTTTATTTGACTTACTGGTAAGCACAAGAATGGAAGAGGAAGTACAAGGTCAACAGGACATGAAAAACAAAGGAGGTAAGGAGTCATGCTGATGAAATGATCCATGAGGAAAACCATAGATGGCTCACCCATTATTAGATATCATTTAACTCAAGGAGAGAACTGGGACACTTCAACCGTAGAAGATTTATTGCCCAAGCATCATAAATAAAGAGGTAAATGGGAACAGACTGAGACAACCTGTATGCATTTCCATGGCCTACTATCATTTCATATACAACTCGATCAATAACAGCATGAGCATGATGGGTTGATCATGCCTGCAGTTCCACATCCAGAAGATCCACCAGTTCAAACACCTTAAAACAAAAGTCTACAAAGTGGAAGGGAGGCTGCCCATTCGCATGACACCATCATAGCCTATAACCTTCTTTTTACAAGATCTAGTGGTTAGTTGCTAGCGGGAAAAGGGGGGAAGATTCTGAAATTCAAGAATATGACATGGCATAGTTTTTTTTCTGTGCTCCATATGCTTTTTTATTTCACGGTAGTCCCTAATGCAATGGGAAGGAATTGGCTGAAAGAAGCTTAGTACCTTTTACATAGCACTAAAGTTGCAACAAACTAATAGAATTAGCATGCAGTAACAAAGATTAGCTACCACGTGGTAGAATTGATAGATGCCTTTCTACAGATTTCATGTGACTAGCCATCAGATTCTGAAAGAAGCTTAGTACCTTCAACATAGCACTAAAGTTGCAACAAACTAATAGAATTAGCATGCAGTAACAAAGATTAGCTACCACGTGGTACAATTGATAGATGCCTGTTCTACAGATTTCATGTGACTAGCCATCAGATTCTCAAACTTCTTCAGTGGTTCCAAATAATGGTTAGTTTCCAAACTTGGACACTATTAAGGAACTTTGACATAACAAAGAATATATTATATTCTCCTCTGAATCCATATTGTAATCAACATTATGTGGCTAATTGACTAAACCATTAATATGTCTTCTTCCCATCTTTTCACAAAAAAACGCAAAAATCAATTAACTGCTAAATTAATTCCATTTTCAGAGAAAATTATCGTCCAATGCTCCCACTTTAACTCTTTTGTTTCAAGGTTGACCCTATCTTTGAAAGAACTTGTGCAAGACAGCAGAGTGAAACAAATTACATAACATACAGGAAGCAGTATTATGATCCTATGCAATGTTAGCAATCTAAGAGGTTCTTGTGTTCAAGCTTGCACCATTTGAGGACAAAAATAAGAAACTTCCTTTCTAGATCTCCTTCTGTACGATCTCCATTGCACAGAAAAAGCAAGAAACATGTTTACACATTCAAAGTCTAAGCCTGAACTCTTCTTACAACCAAAACTCAAGGAAGATGACATACATTCTTCATAATTTTGATCATGGAATAAATTTTCCAAAGTCATGCCTTAAGGTATAAGATCGCATAGCAGAAAGACTTAAAAAAAAACTACTTCCATTTTAGGTTGATGCAAAAATAACCTTAGTAGAACTCCTTTGGTTGTAATCAGACCACAAAAGTGATAAAGAACTAATGGAAAGAGGAAATATGAGAAATTTAAATGCATTATTAAGGATTAAATTTTAATGGATATTTCAAAACTCAAAACACATTTCTAAAAGATGCCACTTTGGAGATGATTTTGTTAACATGGTACTATTTCAAGGTGTCTGGTCATGCCTACTTTGATCGGCATGAAACTAAAGATACATGACAAAAGAAATCAAAAAAACAAATGAGAAAAGTAAACAGGAGAGATAGGTGTTGAAAATGTAAAACAAAAAAATGAAAATAATGGAAGTTAAATTGCAGATTTTTTATATTTACTTTTAGATTCATGAAACAGTGAAAAGTGGAAAGGTAATTAGTAATGCTTAATTGTCTAGATTTAGAAGTCAAAAATAAAGTAAGTTGGAAAAGTTAAGGGTGTAAAGGAGAAAAAGTTAAGGTAGAGACTAGAGACCTGATATCAATAGGGGCCCTGTTATGGGAAAAAAAAACACAAACTATAAACTCCAATTTTGGTTATTATTTATTTTGAAAACCCATAAAGTCCTTGAAATCAATTCCTTAAGTACTTTAGGTGTCTCTGTATATGTGGATTCAATGTCTCAAACTTAGATTTGGAATATCAAATTAAATGTTAAATTGTTTTCTCCTCTCTCTCCTTTGTTTACCATTTTTACTTTTTTCCCTGTATGAGTAGGCTGCGATTTCCAATCTCTTCTCCTTTTATGTTGTTATATATAGATTTTGAGTTACTATAAGATAATTAAGATCCTAAAGTTTGTTTTAGCTATCTTTTTGTCGGCAAGAATCTGTATCCAATATCCATATGGGAAATTTTTTGTGCACCGCGGGCGGTGTAGAAAATCCGACGTGGAGTACACCGCCTTATTCGATTGGTCCACATAGCCACCACTTTCCAACGCACATTTAAAAACTGCAGTTTCGTTTTTTGTTTGAAATTTTGAATGACAAAAATGCCCTTTCCCTTTCAGAAAAATTATGACATCCTGTGGTATATTATGACATCCTGTACCAAATTATAATCTTTTGCATGCAGGATTTCATAATATGGCCCAAAATATCATAATATAGGAGGGATTTTTTGTCCAAATATTTTTCAATGTGCATTTAATGCCTGCAGTTTGCTTTTTTGTTTGAAAATTTTAAATGACGACAATGCCCCTACTCTTTGGAAAACCTTATGACACCGTATGGCATATTATAACATCCTGCATCAAATTATGACTTCCTACATGCAGGATGTCATAATATGAACATAAGATGTCATAATTTTTTTCAAAGAGTAGGAGCATTTTCATCATTCAAAATTTCAAACGAAAAGTAAACTGCAGACATTAAATGCGCGTTGGAAAGCGATGGCAATGTGAACCAATCAGATAAGGTGGTGCGCTCCATATCGGATTTTTTACACCACCCGTGGTGCATAAAGAATTTCTCATATCCATATTTTTATAGACTATCAGCCTAGGGGATGTAAACTGAGTGGATTGGAACTAGATTTGCATGCATTGATATTCATAGTTGCAATATGGTAGCTAGTAATGGATTAAAATAATGATAGAATAAAATTGTATTCTTATCTGGCAAAAGTGAATATGAATATAGTCCAAGGTGTATAGCACATACCCATTCCTAATTAAATTTCTGGCTAAAGACAGTCCACTAATTCAAAAAGAACAGATAGAGCTAAAAGGAAGGAAAATGATCCATGAATCTAATGGTGGTTAAATCTTGATAAGCATATATAAATTGTGCATGTATATGGATGTGCATCAAGAAGCATAGCCATACAAAGTCTCAAATCCAAGTGAATAATTAATTATGTTTGTGAGCATGCATTCAGAATCACATCTATGATAATCATATTGTATCAAAACCTAAGTAAACTCAAAAAATTTGTATATATTTGCATTAAAATCTATATTGAAACATAAGCAATATCTGTATTTGGTTGAAATAGATTTTTCTAAGAAATTAGTTTAAATTATATATGGACATTTGCTTTCACAAATAATATGCTGAAATTCAATGGCTACCTCCTTTCCTCTTTCTCAGTAGTCATCAGCCATGGCAACCCTCGCATGCTTGTTATGGACCCTAATTGCTCATTTTGCAGGCCTCCTCTCTCTCCCTCCACCCCTCCCTTTCTATCTATCTATGTGGACAGATATATGTATGTTCATGTACATGCATTTACATAATGTATATTACATAAGTGGCAAATATGGAGTGCGATTCAAAGTAGGAGTTAGTAAAATGCAACATGATATCAAATCCAAGTCATTTCAGGTTCCTATACATCAGATAAAGACTTGACCTGAAGTCAATCCAACTTGTAAATGAATTTTCAAGATAATACATGACAATTAGTACTCACAGGCCACATAGACTAATCTAACAAGGAGAATCTGATGGTGATATGGACTTGTTACCTGATTGATCCAGTTGCAAGTAATAGCCTTAGTAGACAAGAAAGGATGAGTAAAACTAATATAGGATAACCTAAAGATTGAAATTTAATGCCAAAATTGATGCAGGAAGGCATAAGTCATGAGATCTATTATGGTGCAAGATAGGAACAAAAATTTTATTTGCTAGAATTTTTCTGCCGAACCTGAGATTGCAATGGTATTGAAATTTGCAGGTTGGCATATTGGACTAAGATTGATATTTAGACAAGGTTTGACCTAAGGAAGGAAGTAAGGCTTAATTTGGGATTTAATGTCATTTATTGAAGATTTGCGGCATTCTATAATTTGGAATCCTTGAAATACCATAGTTCTCATCGATTTCAACCACAAAGGTTGCGCATGCTATAAAATGTTGCAAAAAGTCACAGGAGATATTAAAGTTTAAAGGTTTTCATGGTTGTGATGGATTAAGATTATGGGAAAAGAATAAATTCACAAGGATTAGAAAGAGAGGGAGAGAAGTTAAAGTGAGAAAAGATAGGAAAGAATGTTTGTTGTGGAGTCACATCACTTAACTGTGCGACTATAACACCTAAGTAGAAAATTCCATAATTCAAAGCATGAAGCTACTGCAACAAGAAGAACAAGAAAATTTTTCTCTTTATTGCAATAAAAATTGAAATATACAATAGACAAATGGAGTATCCCTTAGAGGTCCTGAGAGATTCCTTGTATCTTCAGAAATAAAAAAACTCAAGAAAAAAGTCCTTCCCTAAGGAGACAATGGATTGAACAAAAGGAAAGATCGTACTTTTTCTCCTTAAAAGAAATGTAATAGCTCCTATATGGTCTCAAAATTAGTTCCTTTTCCTTTAGCAATAGAAAAAAATCAGGTTAAGCAGCTCTTTCCTAGAAGATTCTCTAAATAATAAAATTAAAAGCGAAAAAGAAGAAAGTTAGGGGTGTATTTGGTTCATAACCAGAATTAGAATTGAAATCGTCATTGGAATGCATTGAAATGAGAATCAAAATTGCTATATTCCGAAAGCTTTTGTCTCGTGACTAAAATTGGAATTGGAATTGGAATGGCTCAAACAAGATTTTTGGAAAATCAATTAATAGAGAGATATTTTTGAAAAATCAATATTTTAAGTAAACCTTGCTGAAAGGGATTTTAATACTAGAGAGCTAGGATTGGGCATTCTCATTCCCCTCGGAATGGGAATGGGACTCCCCCAATCAAATAGCTAGAGTAGGAGTCAATCATTCCCATTCCCATTCTAGAGCCCACCTCCCCCTCAACCAAACATGTCCTATAAGTTTTAGATAGTTCAAATTCCAGTGGAATTCCAATCATGAAACAACTAAAATAAGATATTTTGATTTTTGACACTAAGTGTTTGGTTCGGGAGAGTTGGGGCCTAGAATAGGAATGGGAATGGATAACTCCCATTCCAAACGATTTGGTTGGGGTAGTCCTATTCTGATTTGGATTTTGAGGCAAAATGGGAATGGCCCAAACCCCTCTCCAATCCCAACTCTCCCCTAAAGATTCAAATCTCTATTCTGATTCTGATTCTGATTACGAACCAAATGCTTCAAGGGATAGGGTCATTCTGGTTCCTATTCCAAGCCATTCCAATTCCAATCACGAACCAAACACCCCCCAATTCTATTCATATACAACACTCAGACATGTTTGGTTGGGGGAGTTGGGCTTTGGAATGGGAATGAGAATGAATGACTCCTATTCTAGTCGTTTGGTTAGGGGAGTCCTATTCTCATTTCGATTCCAGGAGGAAATGAGAATGTCTAGTCCCCAAAACTCAATCCCATCTCTTCCCGATATTAAAATCCAACTCCGATTCTAATTCAATCATGAACCAAATGCAATGGGAATATGGACATTCCGATTCTCATTCCAATCCATTCTAATTCCAATTCTGACCATAAACCAAAAGCACCCTTGAAATTATAAGAAAAGAAAAGTAGAAAGCCTAATAACTTCTGAAACCAAGTCTTCAAGGATCCTAACTAACCAAAGAATCATAAAGTGCTCTACTGCTTTTGTGTCCTACCTTAACTAGGAATTCAGTTTTCCAAAAGATTATTTTTTAATTGACATAAAATGAACAAGAATGAACCATATGAAATAACTCAAGGGTACTAACTAAAGACCTATGCAGATGTGCCTTTGGCCTCACATCAAGTGTGCATTAAGAAAGTCTTGGGTACTTAAACAAAGCCAATGAACCTAAATAATAACTTCTGGCTATCCTTTATGGATGAAGTCCTAGGTCATAACACTCATGCAACTCAAACTAATATATAAAAAGAAAAAAATAAATAAGACAAAGAGGGTTGACAATTTGATAACACAAAGGAAGATTGATCTGTTTACGCAGGCAATGATTTGGGTGCTTGTGCAATAGGTGGTAAAAAAACAAGGCTTCAAGGACATAGAAAAAGAGTCACAATATTTCATTTAAAATCAATGCTTGCATGTATGTCTATGATGTACGGAAAGGTACAAATAATAGGAAATCCAACATGGAATAGGGAGAATGTACATATATAATTGAACGTTATTCTTATCATTTTATTCGGAGAATTAAAATATTGGATAATTTTTAGGGCTTCTTGACAAATGTAAATTAATAAATATAATTATCTTGAAAGAATGTTAAGGAAATGAACACTAAGAGACTCTTTATTAAATTGTTACCACTTTGTTGAGGCAACGTACGGAAGCTTAAGCAACAACCTGCTCTCTCCGTGTGATCCCAAGTCTTCGTAACTCACGTAGATGAGAGGCTATCTCTTGAACAAGTTGTACTCCATCATTTCCATTTCTAAGAGAATTGATAGTGTGCTCAAGGAATTTTCGATCTGCCTCAAGTGCTGCCACCCTCTTGTTCAGGTCTGAAACTTCATCCTCGAGAGAGACTATATCACTATTGTTATCAGGATTCAAACATATTCCATTTTCAGCACAATCCCCACATAAAGATGACTCTTCTTTGATGAAATCTCCTCTCCCATCTGACCATTTTCTGACCTATCATCATTCATATGATGGTGTTCCATCTCCTCGGCCCCTGATGGAGCCTCAGAATGGTGACCATTTCTGGCTGCATCATCTTGTAACAGTGCATGCCCTTGTTTATTGTTCACTCTGTCAATCTTAATCTCATCTTTTTTATCAGATTGGCCATCCTCTTTTGCTCTATGTCTGGATTCATCTTCATAATCTGCATTTTGAGGAAACTGACAAAGCTTTTCTCCAACCTCCTTAAGCATTCTAAAAGATAAGCCTTCTCATCTTCAAAACCCAACAATGGATCCTTTACAGCTCCTGTACCAGCCAGGTCCTGGGACAACATATTAGTCTGGTTAGAATTATTGAAATCCCTAGATATCATATAGTGCCTTGTGGTGGTAGACTTATTTTCTCTCACCTCTGAACCACCCAATGGTTCTAGAACTTTTCTTCCAATGATTCATCTCCAAACTGCTTCCTGTAGCTTTCTATTTCTGCTTCCAGATCTAGTATTCTTTCTCCCTCTCAGTAAGCAACTCATTTAGCCTTTGGATTGCTTCTTGGTCGTACTCAGCCTGCTCTTCCATCTCTCTTAGATATTGCAAAGCCTCCATCTGCATTGTGGCCTTCTCTTCCTGCAACCTATTAATCATGGCCATCGCTTCTTGTGCTGCAATTGCTGAAGCACTTCTTTCTTCTTCCAATTCTTTGTAGAGAAGGCTCATGGACTTCCTATCCATCTCAACCTGCCGCTTCAAGCGATCAGTTGAAGTTTCTCCCTCTATTTCACTAACAAGAGTTATATCATACGGCTCTAACCATGAATTATTTCTCTCAATGGAGATCCTCTTAGCAATATTCTGCAATCCAGCTGAGCTAGAAGCATCAGATACTCTTGGACTGGAATTAATATCATTTGGGGAGAACTCAAGCCCCAGAGAAGAAGACATTTGTGAGAGCCGTGATTTCAGTTCATCATGAGCTCTAGAAGAATCCTTCCCTGCAACTATTTCAGAAACTCTGGGAGAAAGCAGGCCTCCTTATTACCAAGAGCATTCTTGAAACTACTACCTCGAACAACTCGCAAGCATGCAGATGAATCAGTGTCATTGGTAAATGGGCTTGTCTTCCCAGTGGAACTCAGAACCTTGATAACCTCCCCATTGGAACCAGCAGAAACACATTCAGTGTGACCAATTTCCATGAAGTTAGCTAGAAAACAACAAGATTAACTAAGGGTTAATTTTCTACAAAGAAATGCAAATATAAAAATAAACCGATGCAAAAACATCTAACAAAAGAAACCAAGATGATAATTTCTTACATTTTCTTTTGAAACATTGGTCAAGACTTGTTCTGATATAATTTCAGATGATGTGATTGGACCTGTCATCGTGTTGACTTGGCTCCAATTAATTTCCTCCAGACCATGCCCAATAGCATCAGTAGATCCTGTAGATGACTCATCACGAGAGTCATGCGCATTAGTTTTGTCTGAGCATCTGAAAGAGAAGGCTCAGGGGTAATAGGATGGGGATGGATCAGCTTCTCAGGAACCATATCATCTGAAACAAAGTTAGATGAATGCCTGGAATTGATGATTCTTGGTGGCTGTCGAGCCAAAATTTCCTCCTTGAGATCTTCAGTTCCACGAACCCAAACATTTCCATCATCATCATCGGAGACTGGGACCTCCGACTCGGAGTCAGATGTAATCTTGAGCTCACTGTATCCAATATGAGGCAACCGATCATAGCCATGTTTTGATGGATTATAACCAGTCAACAACCTTGAAGACTCTTCGCTTATTTTTTCAATCCTTCTTGATGACACACTCGACCATATCCTTTCCTGCCAATTTCAGAAACATCAGCCCCTATGACTTTGCTCTGAATCAACCGATGCACATATAATCGATTCCCGAAGGCTGCAAGCAACATGAGCATTGCCTCACGCATTCAATATCCTTCTTCAACAATGGGCTTTCACCAAATCTTCACAGGACTTATTCCGTGAGCCATCACCATCAGCAGAAGAACCAGTTTCGATCGGACATTCTCCCCATAGGCCTCCAGGCTGAATTTCTTCTCCATGACAGATGAATTGAGACAATTCTCACACATTTCATGGAAGCTAGCAAGCTTTGGGTGACCACAGCAATAAGCCAATGAGGAAATCTCCACCTTGTGGCCATGGCAAAATAGATCCCTATAGAACCCCAGATCATCATCTCCAAGAATGTGGTCAAGCCTTGAACATAGAAGACATGGGGCTGGCAATTTGCAGAAGCGAGCAAACTTGGTTGCGATGAACGACAATAATGCATTGATATACAGGACAAAGATCAAACACCATTCAGAGAAGGCAGAAGACAAAGCAGAGAAGAAATCCCTCGGCATTTGGAAGCTGGTCCTTGCGGCCATGGCGAATTTAAAATCCGGAAAACCATGCGATTCGAATAACGGAAGAAGAACCAAGAACCCGACGAGCCTCCTAAATTTGCAAAATCAAAACAGCATATGCAGAGAGAATGGAATGGGAGAATGAAAATGCAGCTCGCAACGAAAGCAAATCTTCCACCTGATGATTCAGAGGTCAAGAAACAATTAATTATTCATTCAGGTTGATCAAAGAAAAGCAAGAATCAATTATACAAATTTTAAAAAGCAATGATAAAAAAAACAAAAAAATTTGAACATATTGGACTAAGATCACACTTTTTTTTTTTTTGTTGAATATTACTGCGGCGAGAGAGAGGAGGAGGTGGAGGAGGAGAGAGAAACAGCCCTCGACGATGAATGACCGCTAACTCCGTCCTCCTAGAGACCCTGCCTCTTTCTCGAGCTCCATCTTTTTAAATGGCCGGACTCCTGGCTCTCTATTTCTTTTCTAAAATTGGAACGACACCTGGAGGAGGAAACCGAGCTCTCCGCTCCCTCACGTTATCTAAAATAGCAACTGCAATTCCTCTCTCTCTCTGTATTTTCCTTTTTGCTATCTGAGATATCCTGGAGAAATTAGGGTGGACTTGAGGAGGAGAAGAAGGGATTTTATTTTGTTTTGTTTCCAATCTCCAATCCGTGGCATTGAGAAGGGTAAAGGAAGTATTTGAAAAAATTCAAATTTATAAATGTCCCGCCCCGCTCTTGGAGTTGGTTGACCGTTGAAAGAGAAACTCGGTCATTGAACGGTCGTGGCCCACGCGAACCCGGTGGACGCTTGGACGGATGTGATCACTCCATTGGATTGAAGACAGAATGAAAAGAGGGAGACCGTATCGAAACACGGACAATAGGTGGGATTCAGTTAGGATCTCTTATATCAATGTCCAGAGACTTTCGAACCTTGTTCAATTAACATCCTTGTAAATTTTTTTTTATATTTTTTATGTTGATATTTCTATATTTTATCATTTTATATTTAATTTTTCTGATTTATTACACTATAACAATTGGTAATGTCTACATGCATATGATTTCTATATTGATGCTTCACTGAGGATACATGAACACTTGCATATATGCCATAAAAATTGAGCAATGCTATGGAACTTAGAAAAATCAATCGGCAATTTATTCTGGTGTTTTGCATAAATAATTTTGGTTATTAAATGGCTGAGAGATATTTTTAGTTATATTTTTAAGTTACTTAATATATTTTATTAATATTTTTTTCTTCAACATGATAATAGGACTACATCTATCTCCTCTTCATGGTAATCACGTGAGGTCACTTCTTCATGTAATAATTCCTTAGAACATTGAAGTCGCTCACTATTTAAGATTTTTGTTCCTTTCGTTGCTTGAAATCTGTGGATTGAGATTTGAAAAATATTTTTTCTTTAAAATATTGATTGATTCTTTTCTTTTCTTTCACTCAAGCCGCATTCCTTCATAAATGACCATATATCAGAAGAATCCCTCTAATTTCCAGCTATAAGGAAGAAGAGTACCCACCAGCCCTCAAGTCTCTCCTCGCCATTACCATATCAAGAAATCTAATCAACTCAAACTTGTTGTCCATCTTATTCAGCAGGTACATGCCGAATCATTGCATAAAGCTCGACCAAATCCAAAACTAACTTCTCCTGATCCTAATGTGATGAGCAAAGGCCATGGTATCAGCTCACTAACATCTTTATGGTCTATCTCATGCACCCAATTAGTCCTAGAATTCTTCTTATCGAGCTCATCCCTCAACTGAGAGACAAAAATACATAGTTCTTTGTACCCTCATTACTCAATCTTGATTTAACAATCTCCTTCCTTCTTGCAAATTGGTAAAGATAGAAGCTATTCAATTTACTAATTTGCTAGCTCAGTAAAAGTCAAGCTAATAGCATATACTATCACGTCTCCAATAGTGCACCCTCATCAAGTCCCCTAGCCAATATTGTAAAAGCATAGAGGACCATTCGGGATGTCATTGGACCGAACCCGAATAACTTGACATATCCCAAAAGATGACAAAACTTGAGGTACAGTCGATACTCTATGATTAATCCAGTGATAAATTTAACTAATTTGAGCAGCTAACTTTTAAGCTTTTTCTGAATGCACCACACTATAACCATAATAGCTTAAAAAGTCGGCAAGCTACACCTCAAAAAGAATAGTTTGAGGTTGATATAGCCACACTAGAGAACACAGGTATCCCACAAAAAATCTCCTGTGACCATCTGGTAGGTAAAATTGCTTCAACTAAATACTTGATCGCTTTCTTGGAGGCTCAACTAGAAGATGCTTGTACAAGATTGAGAGGAACCAAGCCAAAGAGAAGAAAGCCCATAGAAAAGCTCCTCCAGATGTTCCTTTTGATGAGGTTGACCTCCAACCCTTCTAATGCTTGCGGCTAGTATTATGAAGCTTCTAAAATTTTGCCCTCCAATTTTGGACAAATTATAAGGAACTAAATGTTGGCAAAGATTTGCTAACATCCTCAACGATTTTATATGGCTCACCATGACCAACAATTTCAAATCTCAGCCAAGTATTAACTAAAACATCCCTTGATAGTTCATTTTATTGTAACTTTGCGAGCATGACTCCCATGATGCCTCGATCAGTAGATTTCGAGAACTCCACGATGTTGCCTTTGGCTATTATATCTTGATGAGCTAAGGTTCCAATTTAGATTCATTTTAGACCTTAATACTTTTATGCATTGGTTGATGAAATGATTCATCCATCATAAAGATGAGCTTGGCCATCTTTGCTATAAGACTTGTTAAA
The DNA here is from genome assembly GCA_000441515.1 of Elaeis oleifera. Lineage (NCBI taxonomy): Eukaryota > Viridiplantae > Streptophyta > Magnoliopsida > Arecales > Arecaceae > Elaeis > Elaeis oleifera. The sequence continues at coordinate 683,767 of KE504997.1, read as the reverse complement.
ACGTACATACTATAGCTTGATGTGCATTGGCTATTGATCATAGAGACAAGCTTATTTATCTATTGCAATATCAAAGTTGAAGTAGCTACATATCACTTCAATAGTGGCCCTAGCACAATGACCACTTTCTCTATGTGCAACTACTTCCTTGATCTTTTATCGTATGATCTAATGATGGCTATATGGTTGTCCTATCGAAACCTGTGTGATAATACTACACAATATGCCATCGGAGACAATATAATGATAATTACACAGAATCCCACTAAAGACAATGTGAGACAATATGTAGCATCCCACAAGGTGTGCCAAAAAAGATATTGGTATTTGTCCATTATATCCTAGAAAGTTCCAGGAAACTCGAGGTCCTAAGAAACTTGTTGCTTCACAAAGAAAGGTGTCAAGTCTTTAACAACAACGATATTGATGCACATGAGTATGCCACTGACATCTAATCAACCAGAAAGATGATGATAGAAATAAAGGAAGGATAAAGAGTAGTATAGTCTAAAATTTGATAAAAGGTATAGCACTAGACTACAATAAAAAGCTAAGTTCTTTTTACTTCTAGGATAAAAGATAGAGTAAAACTAAGATAAGATAAAAATGCATTAGACTAATTATCAAAGGATCCTCTACATAAAGTATAAATCCAATATTTATACTAAAATAAATAAGTGCTCACTATGACTATTGTCCATATCCGATTCCACTCCTAGTGGTTATAGTAATTGACACCAATTGTCTTTCACTAATCCACATCCTAACTTAGTACCACTTGTCAAGCCAATAAACAGTATACTATCTATCAAGTCGAAAATCATGCTCAATCAGTCGAATCCACTACTATATCTTTATTCGGCCTATTTTTATCAAGATACTATTATTCCATGTCTTCAGCCTCTGATGGGATGCTCTCAATTTAATCTTTACTAAAATATCTTTGATCGAGTCCTATATGATGTGCATTTAATTTTAGTTCTTGGGATGTCCATCATATCTGTTCTTACTTCACTATGCAGCCAATCTAGGCACTATTAGATGTGTGCCTCAGAAGTTAATTGTTGACAACACATTTTATAAATCCAGAGTCTATTTTTATACTTATAATATTTATTAATAAAAATATTTTATTTTAATCACATCTATGTGTCCATGATTTGTTCTTAAAATTAACAAAGATGATTTTGTATATTCTCAAGGTGTTGAGAATTTGAGACATACATTATTAGTAGTTAGTTTCTTAATGCTCTCGATCAAAAGATCGTCATAGAGGACAGTGATCAATCTATTTAAGATCAATATACGGATCACCTCCTTTTAGGTAGATGAGTCTTGAGTCTGTAGTGTAGAGACATTGGGGTGAGAATGCAGGTAGTTGTTAGAGAACAACTTGCACTGAGTGTGACTAACATGAATGGTCTTTTAACCTATAGTGCATTGGCTATTCATAGTGAGGCTGCTAGATTTGACTGCACCTAAACTTGGTTCCTAGCCATTCAGATCTTTGCAGTATATGTTGGCTTCAGTGGGTTCAGGTTCGTTGTTAGAAGTAGGATGTATTTAGATAGAATCTATTGATCTTTATAG
>KE504997.1:617588-638151 GCA_000441515.1 Elaeis oleifera | reverse complement strand
AATTGAGTTGCGAAGTCAATTGGATTGGAGGTTCATCCTGCTTTCCTGCGGCGTCTGCGTGCATGCGAAATAGAGGGTCTGCATATCCAGACCTCCGTGAAGGTTTATATCAGATAATTTGAGATTTGATCTTTGGTTCTATTGTGATTCAGGTAAGGATTTGATTCTTAAACAAGTAGAATATTAGAAAAAATTTTAAATACAATCTGGGCACGCATTCTGGAGGAAACTGTTTTCTTCCCTTCAGAGACATGTTGATAATATGATATATTTTCTTTAATAGAAAAGTCTACTAGAGGCTCAGCATATCTAATAAGTCCAAAGTTCATTTACAAGAAGAATGTAGCATATTTGGATCATCATCTCAAGAAAAATAAAGCAACTAGCTTATGAGGGTCCAATGCATCATGGGCTCATATGAGGTTTTACACCTTCATATCCTCCTATACAACACTAACACTTATAAAGATTGGCCACATATTCAAAGGAACATTAGAGAGCTCGGGGTCTTAAAGAATGTTATAGCCAATCCCCGATGGACCAATAAAATGATGTTGCACCCAAGGACCAAATGAACAGATTTTGGAGCAGATAGTTGATACCTTTTATGGTTTCCTATATCAAAACTAGGTCATTCAAATTTATGTTTACAAGCCACCAATTTGAACCATAGGATTAAGGATTACATGAGTGGCCGATTTACAAAAGAATGCCTGTCTTCTTTGGCCAAGAGACTGCAGACTTAACCCATCTTGATATTTGGTCATACAAATATTTTTTTGAGATATCAACTGAAGGCCGTTCCAACCAGCATGGTGTCCCCATCAAAAAGTCTCTTTCTGATTTTGCTATGAGTGACATTGGAATAGTGATGCATGTCATGCAATATAAAAGAATTGCAAGCAATATCGATTAGAGTAAGATTGCTCCACTCGCGAAGGATGGAACCTTTCATCCAACTAGCTATTCGAGTCTCTATCTTATGCATTAAGAAGTTAAAATCAACTTGGCTTAGAGGTATACCTAACAAGGGCACTTCCAAATAATTCCAAATATTCCGTCTCTCGGTTATGTAAATAGCCTGCGAATGTTATCTTTATCTTATGGGATGTTGCAGGGCTGAAGATGATATGGGATTTCGAGACATTAATTACTTGCCTAGAGATAGAACAATAAGTGTCAATTATAGCCTTCAAACATATAGCATTTTTTAGAATAGCTCTAGCCACAAGGAGCGAGTCATTAGTAAATAAGATATGTGAGATATGTAGAGAATATCTTTTAGGCTGATATATATGCAGCATGCGAGATTGAACCATAGAATGCATAAAAAAAAAAAGTTGAGAAAATAGGATAAAGAGATAAGATGGTAATGGACATCCCTGTCACCACCTCTTTCAAGTGAAAATTAATCCATTAAGGATCCATTAATGAGAATAAAAAATTTGGTTAAGTGACATAAGCCTTGATTCATTGAATGAACCTACCATAAAAGCCAGACTGGGCTAGCACATTAAAGAGAAAAGGTTAGTGAGGTCTATTGAAAGCCTTTTCCATATTCAATTACAGCATCATGAGACTCCTAGATGCAAGGGCCCACATCAAAAAGTGAAACATTTCTTGGGATGAGAGAATATTCTTTGAGATGTTTTTTCCTTGATGAAAGCTCTATACTCAGAAAAAATGAAAGCTTTAGTTTGTTGATGAGGATTTTTGCTATGACTTTATAGGTGGTGTTACATAGGTTTATAGGTCTATAGCCCTTTATATTGTTAGAGCTAGCTTTCTTAGGAATTAAAGAATGAAGATTTGAGACCAAGAATTGGGCATAAAACCAGATTGAAAGAAGTATTTAGCAGCCTCAATGACCCCCTTTTAATTAAATACCAAAATTCTTGAAAGAAAAAGGGTGAAAAACTGTCCGGTCCTAGAATTGTCCAAATTCATGTCCTTGATAGCTTCCTCAATCTCCTCCACTGATATAGTTTTAATAAATTTTCATCTTGTTCTCCTGAAATAGATGGACCAAATAGAGGTTGATACATCGGCTAAACATCATGATCATCAGTCCATCTATGAATGAAGTGTAGAATCAGAAGTTGTTTAATGGCACGTTTATCATTCATTGCATACCTCTGATCATCCACCAAAGGGAAATTGTGTTTTTCCTTCTTCTTAAAACTATAAACCTGTCGAAAAATCTCATATTTGCATCTCTAGAGTTTAGCCATTCTATCCAAGATTTTGTCTCCAAAGCATTTCTTGCAATTATTATATTCCTTTTGACTCCTACAGTGTACATTATTATATTCCTGAAGTAAGTGCTATTGACTATGTAAATAATAGTATTTCGAAATATTATATGCCGGAAAGAGTGTGCATATCTTTCATTTTGTCACTTGTTGTCTAATTACTTTTGAAAATCACATAACATGCCAATTATTTTAGTCTATCTCTTAGGAACATGAACCAAATGTGATCTAACTTGTATTTTTTTATTTATTTTTTGACAGCTGGCTGATGACAGCCTTTCATTTGAGTATGTAGAATCGCCAGAAGATAGCCTCCCCTGGAGATGCAGATGAAGCCGCATGCTCTTGTTTGCATAGAAATTCTATTTGACCTTCGTGTTTTGATGCATTAGAAATTAATTTGTTATTTAAGCTGTTCCAACTATTGCTCAATGCTGGTGAATGCATGCAGCCTGTTACAGTCAGAGGAGATGTTCTGCGTGCATGCTCGAATAGAAGGACCACACCAAATTGAAGAGGAAGGGTATTATTGATCGTTTTGTCGAGCACATTTCCCTCTCTGAAGCCCTTTGCTTCCTGCTTGTCTTGGCTCACTGGGGTAACAGGCAGCTGCTCATGTTAAGCCAATCAATGTAAGACTTCTAGTTTTTTTTTTTTTTGGTTAATGAGAAGCAACCCGAGAATAAAATTCGTGAAGAGAAGGGGTAACAATATCATGGTTAACCTAAAGGTCTTCACCCAAGTGCTCCACCATACAGGAGGGGATTCAATTTAAGGTGGGGCAGCTCCCTACCATACTCCAAATATTTTGTACCAAGGGTGCATCCATCATCTAGGCGATCCACCCAATCACTATCACTAAGTCACACTCAGGTAGTATGCAATTTATCTGGTCATACCGAAAATATAAATACCATGCACAGCATTTGGCTTTCTACTTTAGTCTCACTACAACAGCGGACTATAATGAATTGTTCTGACCATCTGTTAACAGCCAAAATGGATAGCATAAATAATGAAGGCAACTATACAATAAACTAATGCTACAGGCCCAACTCGACCAAGTTCCAATCTAGACCTGAATAATTTGGCTATATGACCCGACCCAATCCAAATGACATGCTAGAACTAAATATTTTCCATCAAGAGGATCCAACTTGACCGATCAGCTATTTAGTTGGATCCGTGTCCAATATCAGGACCCAAATATGAAATCGGGTCAAGTTGGGATCGTCCATTGCCCTTCCATCAAGACCTGTTCGCACCTCTCACTATGAATAGTTTTGAGTCATGCTTACCGTGAGATGAAAAGCGAGGGCCACGATCCTTCCTGCAAAACCGAAAGCGTCCTCCGTTCCCTTTACTGCCTCTCAAAACCCTCAACCCGCCGCCTATTCGCTTCAGTTGCCTCTTCGCTGTACCTTCTACTGTTCGCCTATCTTGATCGGTGGTGGATGATAGCGAAGAATCAAAGTCTCCAAAGGATCTTACGCTGTTTTCTCCTTTCTTTCTCGGTATGGTGGTGGTCGTTTAAACCCTAAACCCTAACCAAAGATATAAAATGTTGTCAGTTGTTTTTCCTTCTCTCGTTTTTGGTTGGACTTATTAAATCATAATCCACCAATCATGTTGTGGTTTGAATTTGTTTGGAAGAATTCTTTGTGAGAGTCTGTATATTGGGACAAGAAGTTGATAGTATTTTTATGATTTTGTCTCTGTGATAATTTCTAGTGAAATATTCTGAAATATACTTCCTTTTATGTGAAGAACAATCGACATGTTTTAGATCTAATGCGTAATGACTGCTAAGATGGAACACCTTTGAAGTATTAATACTTCATTTCTATCTCAAGTTGCAGTATAAACTCTTACTGGTGAAGTCCCAATTGATATTAAGAAATCAACTTGATTTATATTACTTAAAAGTTGGGACTGCCATCTGTTACTTCATATTTTTTAATTATTTTACAGATGGACTATAATTTGAAGTCGGGGCGGTGCAGTGTAACTTCAGATCAAGGAATTGTTTATTCTCACTTCAACATCAATTCTTTGTCCATAAAGGAAAAACAAAAACAGAGAAAAAGATTAGAAGCACCAGTTTAGTGTTTCCTTTTCTTCTTTCTGCTTCTGCCATTAATACATGATTGTTCCAAATATCAACTTTGTTTATAAGTTAAACATGCCCATTTCAATAAGTAGGAAATAAATTGCCTTGCATAAAAGGTAGCATTTATCTTCAAATTTTCTGAGTTTTGGATTTAGAGTAGTATGTTATTGGGTATTATCTGTTCAGGAAGATGCTCCTGTGATGATGAAACTTTCAAGTTGCCTCTTTTTATCGTTCCAATTGCTGAAAGCAGCTTTTTAATATGCTGGCTTCAGTGTGGAGATGAAGAGACATCTGAGGAGTTCTGTTTCCTAAATTTTTTGTTCTATGTCAGAACAACAAGAAGAGAGAGAGAAGGGAAATCCCTCTAGTTTTTTAGCTTGTCAAACAAGATAATGTAGTAATCATAGTTTATATCTGTCTTCTTTCCTATCATTCTTTGTGACCTACATCATTTGCATGAATGGATCGGTAAGTATTTCTTTTTGTTTTGTTTAAATTTTTGTAGAAGTTAGGTTTTCTTGATCTTTTCTTTATATCATACTTAATTTGTCATCATAATCATATATACATAATTCAAATTGTGACTCGGTAAATATGTTTTTTTTAATCCTATTTCGCTGTTTGTGTTATCTATTGAGAAACAGTTCATTGTAACAGCTGGACTTTGTAATTGGTTAACTAGGTACTTTAAGCTGAGATTGGACCCTGTAGTTAAGAGTTCTGGATTGTTGAGTGCAAAGTCAAATGCTACTTGAGAAAATCCTGATTATCCTAATTCTTATAGAAATTATTCATATTTCATGATTTTATTCATGCTATCATTATTTCATGATTCGGAATTGACATTCTATTGATTTTTAACTTTTCTGAATTAATCTGGTTCGGACTTGATAACTAATCTTAGACAGGCTTCTGTGCTTCTTTGGTACTATTAGTTTGATCTTTATTGAGTAATAACAATTCTTACATATTCATAATGCTTGAATGATGGATGACTTAACAATTCTTTGGTACTATTAGCATGGTGGCAGCCACTGTTTTAAGATGTGGTGCATATGGCGGCATATGACTGCATATGTGTATGCAGTCTCTTGATCGAATGACATTGCTTAGATGCGGTTACTATATGTTATGCTGCATAAATAGCTTGCTTAGTATTGCATATGTGAGGTAGCATTTTAGAGCCACATATACCACCCACTCTTACATAGGCTTGTGCACGTGAAGTGGATTCAAGCTGATGCTTAGGTTTCTTTGGGTTTCATGTGAAGCTAATATGGTTTAATAGTATCAAAATGCAATGTTTTAAAATCGGACTAGACTAGCCGATTTGACCAGCTTAATCGAGAACTAGTCGCTTGTTTGGTCCAATTCAAAGGATATTTTAAAAATGGTCAGAACTCAGTCAAACTCGGCGGAACCAGATGAACTGGTCAGACCGGCTGCTCTGGTCGGTCCGGTCTGACCACCTTTTTTTGAACTCAAAATTCTTAAAGTCGAAACCCTAAGCAGCTCGTTTTCTTCTCCAGCCGAAACCCTAAGCAGTGCTCCCTCTATTTGCTTTTCTTCCCTCTATTCTGTGGTCTTCGACAGTCCTTTTCTTTGATTGTCTTCTCTTCGATGGCCGATGATGATGGACATGGCGGATACGGATGGAGGCGAGGCCTGCCAATAATATTCTTCCCCTATTGCTTCTCTCTTTTTCCCCTCTCCCTCTCCCTCCTTCCCGACCTCTTCTCTGGCTGTGGCTTGCCTGGTCTCTCACTCTTCTCCCTGCTTATTGTTGCGGCACCCTACCACAGTGTCCCGACTCTAGTGGCTAGTGGCCCCTCCCCTCTCACTACTGCCCCTATGGCTACTGTGCTGCTTGTCATAGTGGCCCGCAGCCAGCAATGGTTTCCCTCTCCATCTTCCTCCCTCCCTGCTTCTCCCCTTCTTCCTTCCTCAGTCCCTCTTAGTTTAAGTTTGTTAGAGTTTTAGAGATATTAATTGTTGAATAGCTATTCATATTAATAAGTGATTTAGCATTCCTAATCATTGTCTCAAAGATTATAAATTACCCAAATTTTGTATTGTCGATGTATCAAATCTTTGTTTCTGTTGCATTAGAACTAGGAGATGCCAAATGTTTCAAATATTTCTGTTGCACTGGCCATTTCCGCCAACCATATGGTGGGAAATATTTGTTGGCTTCATTAGCTTACATGATAAATCTAAAGGGTTCTAATTAAGCACTGTTTGATATCCATGGAACTTTAAGATACTAGAATGTGATTTGTGTATCAGTGCTTCCATTTAGATGATTTGACATCTGCTTTTTCAGCATGTAGCCTAAAGCGCATCTGCATGATTATTGTTCTTTTGCTTTTTGAGTGGGTAGGGAATATGATGATTGCTTTTAGTTAAGGAATTTTATTTGCTAACTATTTGACTTCCCTCAACCTGTTAGCTATTATGCTTCTTCAGATGCTTGTGTGTAGTTTTTTAAGGCTGTGATTAAGGGTTTAGCCCTCTTTTCATTAAAAGTGAAATGGAAAACTCTAGGATCCATTGGTATTATTGTTGTTTTTATATTTTGTTTCTCTATAAATTAGTGAAACACCACATGGAGATGGATGTTGAAGATAGCGTTTGCATGAAATATTTGCTCTTCCTTTCTTTATTTTCATCTATTTTAAGAAGCAATAAACTACTGCTACCAAAATCTTTATAAGATTATAACATTTTCTAAGTAGATGATTCATGATTCTTTCATGTTTATGCTGCAATTGAGAGTAATGTCATGTAGAGCTGTCATCCATGTATTGTTTGTTTGATTAAGAATGCATATTCATGTTTGTTCTAGTCTTGATTTCCTTCTCTTATAAAAATAATATGCATATCTCTATCTGTAGTTGTACTATCACACCTCAACAATGTAGAGAGATTTTGTCCAACCATTGAAATCTCTTGCAACTGCCCATAAACAACTCAATGGGCTCTTCAATTCATATAGAGATCAATGCTGGGGAATAGAGAATAGATTTCTCCTATGCTGAGGCTTTTAATCCTAGACATGTAACATTGGTATGCACTTATTTTTGTTTTAATTATATTGACATAATAAATGAATCATTTGTGTATTTTTGCAGGATAATTAGCAATTGAGACTACTAATTCAGCACCATCTACAATATCACTGATGGAACAACTGCTGATGGAAAGAGAATCATTATTCATGGGTTTTGTCAGAAGGTTTTGCAGGGTGGTGGCATTAATAGAATAAAGCAACATCTTGCTAGACAAAAAGACAATGTTGATTCATGTAAAAAGGTTTCTGGAGATGTCTGATATAGGATGCAAGAAAGTTTGAAGGAAGTAGTTCAAGGAAGAAAAGAGAAACAAGTAAATTATGAGGAAGCAAATCCATTTGGTCGTGGTGTATATCAATTTAAGGGTGACTTGCCAGAAGATGTTGAGGTTTAAGAGATTCCTCATTCACAAGCTAAAGGCATTTCCATCAATGAGAGTGGTGGTACTGATCTTGCTCCAAGTACTAAAAAAAGAAGAGGAAACAATTGTGGGGAATAAATTCTTACTTCGCCAAACCCCAAGACCATACTCAGATGTCTATTAAAGCTCATCTTCAAAACCCAAAGAAATGGCATGAAAAAGACATGGCTATTGCTCGATCCTTCTATGATGCTCACATCCCTATAAATGTTGTGAATTCATTTTATTATCAGCCTATGATAGGTGCTATAGCATCTATGGGATTTGGATACAAGGGTCCAGTTATAATGAGTTAATTTATTAAGGGATGACAAGAAGAAGTCGAGTTGCTTATTGAGTCATATCAAAGCACTTGGGCTGATATGGGATGCACCATTTTGGTTGATGGTTGGACTGATGGTAGACAAAGATGACTAATCAATTTTCTGGTGTATTGTCCTAGAGGAATATCTTTCATCAAATCAATTGATGCTCCAGACTTTGTGACGGATGGCTAGTCTTTGTGTAATCTATTTTTAGAAATTGTGGAAATGGGTCGTCTGAGTAATGTTGTTCATATGGTGATGGATAATGGTAGCAACTATAAGGCTGCTGGGAGGTTGCTTTGTAAGAATATCCTTCTATTAGTTGGTCATGCTGTGCAGCTCGCTACATAAATTTGATCTTGAAGGATATTAGGGAGATGCCTCATGTGGTGGATTTAGCGGACCGAGGATCAAAGGTATCAATATTTGCTTATAATCATAAATGGTGTTTGAATTGGTTGATGAAGAGGCTTGGTTTGACAGGTCTTATAAGATCATGACGGACGCTTTGCCGTCACCTTCATTGCATTGAAGAGTCTTCATGATTGCAAGCAGGACTTGCAAGCATTAGTGAGTAGTGAGCCATTCAGAAAATTGTGATTGTCTAGATTAGATGAAGCTAGAGAATCGACAAAGATCATTCTAGATGAGAAGTTTTGGAATGATGTTTTGTGGTTATAAAAATTGTCGGTCCTCTCATTCATTTATTGCATCTTGTTGACTCTGATGAGAAGCCTGCTTTGGGTTATGTCTATGAGGGCATCTACAGAGCTCGTAAAGGGATTAAGAGGACATTTCAAAACAAGAAGAAATTGTACAAGCCCTACACTCGAATCATTAAGAAGTGGTTGGATAGTCAATTATGCCAAAATATCCATGCCACAGCATATTGGTTGAATCTAGCTTTTCAATATGATTAGGAGAAGTTCTGTCACAAGCCAGAGGTTATGTTGGGGCTCTTAGATGCCATTGAGCAAAGGGTTATGGGTAGCAAGACAAAATTGTCGGAGGAGACTGGATTGTTTCAAGACTGATTGAGGAGCTTTGGACAGGAAACATCTTTAACTAGTTGCAAGACTATTGGTATGGGATGTAGTAAATATAATGAACTCAATTTTTAAATCGTATCCTCTTTATATATAATTATATACATATCATTGATGCATGCAATCTATTTATTTGCTAGTATTTGTTTTATTTTCACTAGATGAGTGGTGGAGATTGTTTGGGCATGATGCTCCAAATTTGCGAAAGTTGGCAATTCAACTTCTTAGTCCGATGACTTGGTGGTGTGAACGAAATTGGAGCATTTTCAAGTGTGTGCATCCCAAGAAGGGAAATGGATTGGAGTATCAAAAGCTTAATAATCTTGTATACGTTCATTAGAACCTCTGTTTGAGAAATAGTTATAAAGATTTATGATTTTGTAAATTCTTTGCTTCTTGCCTCTTATTTGAGTCACTTCTTACTTGCTAATTTGTTATCATATTAGTGAGAACATATTTGAATTATTCTTGAATTTAAGACAATTTTGTAGGCTTTACAACAAGAAAGGTCCTATGATCCCGTTGACTATGAATGCATAGATATAGTAGAGTTTTGGGTGGTTGAGGAAGATCCAGAACCGGAGCTTGATTATAAGGAGTTAGGAGAGATGCTTGACAAATGAGGAAATGGAAAAGGAGCAAGTTCCAATACCTCTAGAGGTTAGTTTGTTATTAACTTGATTAAAATTATATGTGGAATATTGAAGCATTAGGTTAATACTTATTTATCTATTTTAGAAACATACCTTGTATTTGTTATTTGTTGAAAATGTTTATGGATAATGAGGATGATGATGTGGTCCAAATTCAAGGAGTTGATTTATCATCTTTTGGTGGTGAAAATGGTGAAGAAATGGTGGTGGCCATGGCAATAATGATGATGATGATGATGATTGGGTAGGACCACTACCTTAATTTGAAAATGATTGGTTAACTTTGAATCGGACTTGTTGGTTCTTTTGGGATTTTGTAATTTGGTACATTCTTCAATGGTGATTTGTGGTGGTATTGGAATTACAGATTGTTAGATTATGTATGTGGACTTTGTCAGAATGATGGTTTATGGATTAGGTATGATGATGTATTTGAATAATTGAATTTGAATTTGAACATTATAGGTGGACTTTGTTGGGATGATGTATTTGTATGTGGATTTGAACTTGTACGAGGGCTTTGTTAAGATAATAGCTTATAGAAGGTATTATATTAAGCTGATCATGGTTTGTTGTACTGCCCCATACCATCCGGTGTGGGGTGTACCATACCAGTATACCGTTCCACCTCATAAAGAGACATCGTACCATCCCATACCAATGCTACCATACCATACCAAACCGTGTACCGGCACTATAATAGGATTTTATTGATATTGGGTCCGGTACCGAGATGGTGAATCTTGAATAGATTCATATTATTTTGATTTATTGGCATGAATTTGGTGTACATTAATATTGACAAATAGGCTAAAAAATTATATTTTTATGTTTGCCTTTTTTCTCCTTTTTTTTGTTATTTCTTTTTAAAATTTTTTGAAAAATAAGAATACAATTATGTTGTCATAATAACATCTTGCTGATGTCACTGGTCGGATCTACTTGTTGGATCGGTCTAACTGGTCAACTCGGGAACCAGACAGCTTGCCAGTTCGCTATCCAGTCCAGTTTTAAATATATTGTCAAAATGTTTTTGAGTAAGATATGGTCAAAATGTTGTTTATGTTATTTTATTTGGTATTAGATACTAAGTAAAAATATTAATTATTAGTTTCTATTGTTATTCATGTTGTTATTATTTATCCAAAAAAAAAAGTCATTGTTGGTATAAGCACTCACATATGCACCCCACATACTGCATGTGCTCTTTGCAGTTTCTCAACTGCCTGTATACAGCTTCTACACCACCTACGTAGAGCAGCTGCCCTTTAAAACCATTGTGACAGCATATGTAGCAGAAAGTTGATGAGGCAGGCGTTGTTCCTCCTATATGCCATTATCATCTTTGCAGCGGGAAGTCAATAGTGCCAGTCTTGGATTGGCTCTTTTGGATGGTAGCTTTAGTGCTGTCATGCTATGCATGGTGAGGAGCTGATTCTATTAGTATTTTCTTCCTTTTTGCTGATCGGTGGTTGTGACGAACTATTTGGGGAGCCTTTGGAGCATAGGCCAGGTTTCTCTTCCTTTATAATGGTGTTTCTTTACAATTTTTACTGTCTAGTGTGCTTCTTTGGATTTCCCTTCCTTTTTTTCACTTTCTCGTTTAGTTTGTTATTTTTCTCCTTTAGTTTGTTCTTTATCTTTGGGTCAGTGCCTGCATGTTTTTCAAGATTTCATGTTTTTCAGTGCCTTATTTTTTGTCTATTGTTATATTTCCTTTTTGCTATGGGGTAACAGATGAGAGTATCTATTTTGTTCCTCTTTCTTCTTTATATAGCTAGGCATTGTTGTTGGTTAGTGGAAATCTATAACTGATGAACCTCTCCCTCCCATGTAAATGGAGATGGCATCTTCTTTCAAACAATTCAGTGCTTTGGCTATCTATCATACCGAATCATATTGCAGTCAATATACATATTTCACTTTAATAACATTATCTAATCCACAGCATCCCCTTTCTTGAAAGCAGTGCTAAACTATAGTTATTAGCTTTCTTTGTAGCGTCACACTGCCAGGACTGGAGACAGAATTAGATTCTGGCAATATCCCTGGCTAGGCCCACAAATCCTTCAAAATCTTTCCCTATCACTTCTTCATTAGTCCAAGGCATAACGTTCCATGTTTCATTTTTGTACAACTCAAACCCTCAACACCAACCATCCAAGCAGGACGTCAACACCTTACTCTCCCCAATGAATGGGATACAATGGCAATCATCATCATTTGGCGTCTCCGGAAGGAACGGAACTGCTGCTTATTCAATAATCAGCGGTCTACCGTACTCCTTAATCAACTTCTTTAGCACTTTATGCAAAGACTGGGCCAGCTGCACTCCAGTTAAACACAATGAACTTTTTCAACACTTCTGCACACCAATCCAAATCTATCCTTATATTTTTCTGTTTATTTCTTCTTATTTTACTTTGCTTTGTCAATTTTTAACTCTTTCACTGACATTTTCTACTTTGATTTTATTTCTTAATGAAATCTGGATGGGTATAATGCCCTCCCTTTTACCTCAAAGAAGAAGTGCAGAAATATTCATCAAAGTTTCCTTCCACATACAATATGTTGCCCCATTAAAACAATTTGGTTGCTGCTAGGAATAGAGCAGACACTATTTCTGTCACACGCAAAAATCTAGTTGGGCCTCTCTTTTCTTCGCAATCTTTATACTTCTCTTTTGATTTCTGCTTCTTTCCTCTTGTTGCTTACTCTTTGCAAGATTTATTTACTTGATGCAATGATTAGAAGCAAATTCAGGAAAAGAAATTGGACTGCTTCACTGTATACAAAGTTTTTGTTCATGAACTTCCATAGCTATAGTTTTGTTTTGATACTTATTGCCGCAATTTCCCTTTCCCACCCTTTTTCTTCTTTTTTGTCTTTTCTTGATCCGCACATGTGGTTAAATAGTTTTCATGAGAAGTGGCGTTTCTGCTGAAAATTTTTGTTTGTGCTGCCTTTATGTTGAGTTTCTTTTTGTCAGATCTACAAATCTATAACTACAATTTTGTATATGCATTTCCAAACTATACAAGAAAGTAGGATAACAATTATGCTATAGTTTAGAAAGATTTTGGTGGAGATGCCCTGCCTCATGAAGAAGAAGATGAACTTAATTATGCGCTGCAAAATTTTAGCAAACTGAATTGCCTTTTTAAATTTTGTCGAACAAAAGAAAAGGAAATAGAAATGTTTATATCAGTCAGCCGAAAATAATTCCATGGATGTAAGCACTGCAATAAGAAATTCTTATGAGTTTCATTCATATCTGCTTCTGTATTACTTCTTTCTTGAAGATCTAATTATACTTATGAGACCTTTTCGTACTATATATTGCAGATTTCTACAAAAAACTGTATCAGATGGTATCTACTTTCTTATGTTTCTTTCACCTTTCTTGAGAATAAAACATTATGCTTACATTGTTCAGCATTGCAAACAAGTTATTGCCGCAATGCATGCATACATAACCTTTCCTACACATGTTGTTTTATAATTGCTTATTTTATTTTCCCTTACTGAAGTGTTTTCCCATTGTTTTAATGATTTCTATATTCATTTAATTATCTGATTTCTTGTCCGTAGTGCTTCTCTCTCACATCCTTCTCGGAATTTATGCTGAGTTCATAGATGCCAGAAAATCCTCTCTTTGTTGGCTTGTTTTATTCGAGCAAATATCTGTTGGAATGAGAACAAAATCTAGCTCCCTGTGAATCGACTACATTCAATAGCTATTCCTGTTTCTTCCTACTTTTGCTACCATATTAACATAAATATTTTTGTATAAACTACTTCCAAGGTTCCTGCTTTCAACACTCTGGCTGAATCGAGATCTTTTATAAGATCCAGTGTGCCTGAAGCAGAACTAAAAGCAGTATGGAGAGGGCTGATAGCAACAGTATTAATACTTATAGTTGAAGATGGGGCTAGATGGGAGTCCCATACTGTCATAAGCTGGATAAATAGAATTCACCGCAGGTGTGAATGCAGCCCATCCCCCACTCCTGGATGTTCAAGCAATCTTTTTTGTCTTCTCTCTGTGAGCCATGCCTCCAGAGAAGCTAATCAAAGCTGCAGACAAGCTTCCCAGGGATCTAATCGAGATTATCCCTCCATGATGGCGATGCCATTCATCCTCTTGTTTGTGCCGATATGTATGGAGTTATGTTTCTAAGAATGTAGACTGTGGGTAGATCCTGCCCTGCATAACCAAAAAAAAACATTATTAGGATAATTGTGCATGGTGAAGGGTCATGGCCACATGGTGGATTCTGCTGAAGTTGGTTGTTCTTATAAAATTCCATCTCCATTATATCTATTATTTTGTCTGCAAAGAGTAAGACCAATATCATTATGGGGGCATTTGGTGATCCAATTGGGATCACCACGGTAATTTAAGATTATTGGTGCTTCAAATTTTGGGATGATTTGATTCTCAGTGATCTAAGATTGCTATGTTTGGTCGGTTATAGTGTAATAATTAAAGATCTCTAGATATGTACAAGTAATTGTGTTTGATATGTTATGAAAATTCAAGATTATTGATCATATAATATCAAAAATATCTCTGATATTATTTTGAATTGAAAAGAAAGAATGATAGATGAGAGATGAAAGAAAGGAAAGTTTCAGATTAACGTAATTGAGTTAAGAAAACGAAATTACCGTTTAAAGTTTGGAAATTGGAATTGAGGATTGAGGAAGAAAAAATTTTAAAAAAATATCTAATAGATTTTTTTTTTTAATCATCATGATGATAAAAGCAAGGATTTCTTTTTTTCTGTAGAGAGGTGCCTCGACTACCTAGCGCATATAAATTATATCATATACTTGCGTAAAAAAATATTGTGGCAAAAATAAAAAAAAAATTTCTTTCTTTTAGAAGTCATTAACGTATTTTAATATAAGATCACTGTGATGGTGGTAATTTGAGAAGGAGAGATAATTTGAAATTACTATTACATAGGATCATTATGGTGTAATCAAGCATAGTGATTTTATCATCTTTATCTACACCATCTTTGATCTTATGTGGATCTTGTATATCAAATGTCTCTATAAAAGAATGTTAAGTTAATTCCTAGAATTAGTTTTGTTTCATTTCCCAAACACCTCACAGTCCCTTAAATGTTCATTGAAATCTCTATATTGGGAAAAGATGCCCACTCTATTCTCACGTTTGTTAATTTTCAATTATTCCTTCAGTCCCATGGTATTAAATAATTTAAAGATATGCACAACACTTATCTTTATCAGCTTAACATTTATTTCTCCATGTTTCTTAAAAGAGCGCTCCAATTAGTAAGATACTGGAAAATGGAACATGTACTATGGAGGACATAGATCTTATAAATTGATTCTAGTAATTCATATCTAGAACATGTATTAGCTTCTTCTGTTGAAAATATGAATAACAAGAAGATAGCTTGTAAAACCATTTGCATTTAAACAATTTAACCTTAACTAACCTTCATGTTGCCACTTGCCAGCAATTAACAATTGAATCAGGAAGAAAAGAATCAACTCGAAGGAATGGACGTTCTAATTAACAATTTTCCTACATAATGAACAATTATCTAAATAAATGCAGT
The DNA here is from genome assembly GCA_000441515.1 of Elaeis oleifera. Taxonomy (NCBI): domain Eukaryota; kingdom Viridiplantae; phylum Streptophyta; class Magnoliopsida; order Arecales; family Arecaceae; genus Elaeis; species Elaeis oleifera. The sequence goes on along the minus strand of KE504997.1, from coordinate 622,693 downwards.
CTACTATATGCCTATCCACGTTCTAATTGCTAAATCAAAATTTTGAGCTGATTTGTTATGAAATACCATCGGCTATGTCCGGTTGCCACCAAAAGCATCTGCAGTAAAAGAATAATAACTTGCACATCACCAACAGATGTTAGCTCAATTCGATATGGTACCTAAACTCTCTTTTGGAGATGTCTCAAATTCAAATTTAAGTGATATTTCTTTAAAAAAAAGAAAACAATAACTGGCATGTCTCATAAAAAATAGCATGTCTCATAAAAAATAGCATTTCTTTGCATAAATGCTCTGCTTTTTTTCTTTTTTCCCCTTTTTTATGTGTGTATCTACCGAACTTTCAGTCATAATGTTTTAGGGAGAGGCGAAAGAAGTATAAATTTAAATAATTAGAAGGGTTCTTATCAATCAAATCTCTTCTCTCTGTGATCTGTATTACAAGAAGTGGTTTTCTTGACATAATCTTTAACATATCCGATATTTAGTGTAAATGCCCTTTTTTTCTGGTTCTCTGTCTTTTTTGTAGATGGAATTTAGAGAATTACACGCACCAACCAAATGTTGGATTATACCTATCAAGTTATATAAATAATAGAAATGAAATTTAAATAGAAACATCTTAATGGTCATATCACAATTCAAACACTAAGGTCCTGGTGGAAGAATGTAGATTACAATGGCGAGGTCCACTATGGGGTTGATCTACAGCAAGGTGGTCGATCGATTTGAGAAGTCAAGGGCTCTGATCGTGGGCAAGAGGAAGGGTAAGAAAGGGGAAGGCAAGGTAGCAGGGAAGAAAGTTTGAGAATTTATTATTTAAGATAACATATAAAGTATATCTTAGAAGAAGAACATATTAATTATATATAAATTATAAACTAATGTAATAAGTTGATTGGGATAAACCTTGTTGGTGTTTATGGATTCAGATTAGGCGCCCATGATGGGTCAATCCAATCTATTTGAATTTGAATAGACGGGGAAGTTGGTCTCCCACCAAAATAAAAACTATCATTCAGTTTTTTGAACATGAGAAAATCACCCCGTTTGAATATATGAGAGGATTTTTGTAGAAAAATATTTTTTTATTTTCATTTTCAATTTCATGAATACAGTTCTTTAAATAGTATTCACATATATATATATATATATATAGAAGCTAAACAATTGTGTCTAACAATAGAATAAATTTGATCTTAGAATCTATAATAATCACTATCATAATAGCTATGATATTTACGACCATAATAATCATAATATTCTGACCATAATAGCTATGATATTTGATCTTGAAATTTTCAAGGTCATACTTACCATAGTAGTCATAATCTTAACAACTCATTATGATATTCACTCATTTTTCAACACTCTCCCTCAAGTTGGCATGTAGATGTCAAGTAAGCCAACTTGCTAATGAGAAAATTGAAAAGATGAGAGGACAGTCCTTTAATAAGTAAATCGGCTGCTTATTGTGAAGTGGGAACAAACGGCATGCAAATAACTTCAGCTTCAAGCTTCTCTTTGATAAAGTGCTGGTCAACCTTCACATGTTTGGTGTGATCATGTTAAATTGAATTATGGGCAATACTGATTGCAGCCTTATTATTACAGTACAATTTATAAAAAATTTATGAAAAATATAATTCACCTAAATTCACTGCAACCAAAATAACTCACAAATACTATTTGCCATGGCTCTATATTCGGCTTCAACATTACTTCTAGATATAATATTCTGCTTTTTGCTCCTCTAAGTAATCAAATTCCTTTAAACATAAGTACAATAGCCAGTGGTGGATTTTCGATCGACTGAAGAACCTGTCCAATCAGCATTCGTTAAAGCTTTTATATTCCTTTGAGAATATTTTAAGAAAATAAATCCTTCTCAAGGGAACTCTTCAAGTACCGCAAGATCCTATAAACTGCATCAAGATATGCTTTTCGAGGAAATACATAAACTTACTTTACTTACAGCAAATGCAATATCAAGTCTTATATGAGATAAGTAAATCAGCTTTCCCACTAGCCTCTGATATTTCGAAGTATCAACCATCTCGTCTTTTTCACTGTCTCCCAATTTGATTTAGAGTCAATGGAAGTATCTGCGGGTTTACACCCACTCATTCTAATTTCTTTGAGAAGATCAAGAATGTACTTCCTCTGATTCACAACTAATCTCTTTTGAGAGCGGGCAACTTTTATTCCAAAAAAATATTTGATCGGCTCTAAGTCTTTGATTTCAAACTCCCTAGCCAAGCTACTCTTCAATCGTTCTATCTCAACAATATCATTATCAATTAGGATGAGATCATCCACATATACAATGAGAACAGTAATCTTCTTGCTCTCTTCATACTTATAAAATATAATATGGTCTGATTGTGCTTGGCAATATCCCTAATTCTTCATCGATCTAGTGAATTTGTCGAACCAGGCCCTTGAAGATTGTTTAAGATTATATAAAGACTTCTTGAATCTACAAACTCGGGATCCAAACTCTATATCAAAGCCAGGAGGTGCACCCATATGAACTTTCTCTTCCAAATCTCCATTCAAGAATGCATTTTTAATGTTTAATTGCTATAGTGGCCAATCAAGATTAACAGCTAATTAGAACAACACCCTAACAGTGTTTAGTTTGGCCACAGGTGCAAAGATCTCCATGTAGTTAATATCATAGGTTTGTGTAAACCCCTTTGCCACTAATCTTACCTTGTATCTTGCAAGAGAGCCATCAAATTTGTATTTAACAGTGAACACGTATTTACAACCCATTGTCTTCTTCTCTCTAGGAAGATCCACTACTTTCAAGTTCTATTCTTCTCAAGTGCCCGCATCTCTTCTAACACAACTTTCCTCCACTCTGAAATTCATAGAGCATGCTACACAATTGTTGAAATCTCCATAAGGAAAATGTGAGAGAAAAAAATCAAAAAAGATGGTGATAGATTAGTATAAGATACATATTTGGACATTAGATACTTAGTACATGTTCTAATATCCTTACAAACAACAATAAAAAGATTTAATTTATTGGGTACAATTGGAGAATTGGAATTGAAATTAGAATTACCTAAATAATCTCAGCCCAGCTTCGATTCAGACTCATGACTATGAAGAGAAGCTTCGGACTCTTTTCCTTAAAGAACATCCTTTCTAGAGTAGATTTTTTCAAAGTGCCTGTCTATGTTTACTTCTCTTTCATTCTGATCATGAATATGTGGTGGGACCACAGGTGAACTTTCAAATTCTTATTATTTAAAATATTTGAAGGGTATCAATATTTGTTGCAGAATTTTTACTTTCAACATCATTTGTGGTTTGGATTTTCATTTTAAGTAATAATTTCATTCTCGCATGTAAGTGTAGAGACATCCACATGATGAGGAGCAAAGAAAAAAATGAATTCATTTTTAAATATACTAGAATTTGTTATATCTTTTTTTCTCTCTTCCTCTGAAGATGAGAGTTAAAATATAAAGTTTGTTCAAAAAAGGAGACAACTATTATTATAAAAAAAAATTTGAAATTGGGTCATAGCACTTGTACCCTTTTTGGGTAGGTGCATATCCCACTAATATACACTTAATGGTCTTCGAAACAAGTTTTCATAATTTTGGTCATAATTAAGGATATAAATTATGCAACCAAACAGTCGAATAGGTAGATCAGAGGATTTTTGAGAGTTAGAAAAAATTTTATGAAAACATGCAAGGAAGTTTTAAAATTCAAAATCTTTAAGGGCGGATGATTAATGAGATGCATGGCTGTAAGAATTGCTTCACCCTAAAGATAATTAAAAACATTAGTTGCAAAAAAAAGAACTCTAGTAATTTTCAAAAGGTGTTTATTTTTTTTTTGCAATTCTATTTTGTTGTGGGGTATTAGTACAAGAACTTTGATGAACAATATCCTTTTTCAAGAAAAATTATCCTAAAGTTGAATAAAAAAATTCTCTGCCATTGTCATTTCGAAAAATCTGAATTTTTTTGTTAAATTAGAGATGAACCATAAATAAAATTTTAAAATTTTAGCAACTTCAGAGTTTTTTTTTAATGGTACATCCAACTAATTCTAGTATGATCATCAATAAAAGATATAAATCATTTTTTTTCTAAAACTGTAGGAATCCTTAAGGATCCCTACACGTCACTGTGAACTAATAAAAAAAGGTTGTGTTGGCCTATATGGTTGTGAGGGAAAAACAGTCCTATGTAATTTTGTCAAAGTGTAAATTTCATATTTAAATGGAGATGGATCTGTAATCAAAAACAAACTTGAATACAAATATTTTAAATAGTAAAACTTGGGTAGCCTAATTTATAGTGCCACAATATTATTTCATAATCAGTAGAAAAAGAAATAGACTCTAAACAGGTACCCTGAACAAGTCTATCAGATCGTGATCCATTTTCAAAGAAATAAAGTCCTCTTTCTTTAGTAATACCAATCGTCCTCTCCATTGCCAGATCCTAAAATTCACAGTGAGAATGGTGAAAATTAGCACGATAATTCAGATCACAAGTAAGTTTACTCATGGACAATAAATTACAGGATAATTTGAGAACATGAAGGACATTATGGAGGGTTAGTGTAGGTGAGACCATGATCGAACCCTTCTCGATAATTACCAAAAAAGATCCATCAGCGACTTTGATTTTTGATTGCCTGCACCAGGACTATAAGATGAAAACAGTTGAGAGCAACTAGTCATATGATCTGTTGCCCTAGAGTCAATAATCCAAAGAATTTGAAAATCAAGGAGGTATTAAATGATACAATTGAGTTACCTTGGTGGGCTAGAAATAAGGAGTGGTAGAAATTGTGAAGATTTAAACAACTGATATAGTTGCTCTAGTTGTTCCTTCATGAAATTGGTCAAGTCAGATTCGATCGATTGCTCCTGAGTATTATCAGTGGTGGTTTGAAGAGCTTTTTCATTGGACTTCTTCTTCTGGTTAGGAGGCTTACTGTTGTTGGATGTATGTCCTAGAACTAATCTTGACTGACACATTTCATATCTTTTGGACATGATTTTATACTTGTTGGACTAGTTAAGTATCATTCATGTTTATGTGTCCATGAATCATCCAAGGGATTAA
>KE504997.1:527923-552641 GCA_000441515.1 Elaeis oleifera | reverse complement strand
CGGAAACGGAGTCCAGAGGGCAGTTGGAGCAATCTGATAGGCGACTGAAGAACCCGTCTTGGAGGAGCACGGATTGGTGCCGCCTGTCGAGAACTTCGGCTGAGGGTATTTTATACCCAACAATATATATATATATATATATGTATGTATATATTATACATATAATAATATATATATATATATATATATATATATGCCAAGGATTCAAGTCCTAGCCAGACATCTCATGAGACATCAGGATGGGGTATTATCCCATGTGTCGGGATAGAGCCATCCTGCTAGCATCCCAGCGTTCTGATTGGGATGTCTTCTGTCCTAAGTATCAGGACAGGGCAAGATGGCAGCGCGTCTCATTCCATGGGAAAAGATAGAGATTTAAAACTTTGATGTATGTATCTAGGTATATGTGTGTATGTATAAGTCATGTACATACATACATGTAAATTTTTATTATGCATCCATGGATATAATATGCAAGTATGCATTATGTGTAGATACATATGCATGTCTGTTTTTGTTGATTTACATATTGTATATGTATATATATGAATCAGTATGTATGTTAGCACTGTAATAAATTCATGATGTGGAACATGTTGGACAATAAAAATGTCTTGAACAAAAATAATGCATTAACAAATTTATATGTGTATACATATGTATGTATATGCATGCATATATGTATATAGATATACATACTACACCATACTTCACCAAGCAAGTGCCTTGCTTGGCACATTGTGCTTGGCTCTAAGAAATCTTATCTTGGCACCTCAGTGTGGCTTGAGCCTCTAATATCTTTGCCTCGTTTGTTGGTTTGCTTTGTTTTGGGATCACAGTTCAAAATTTGCTACCTACTAACAAATCCAATTAAATGGGATCAGATTAAAAAAATAGAGTCCTATCAGGTACTTGTTGAAATTTGATTGCAAAATCTATATGAGAAATTTACAATCCTCTAAATGATGATAAAAATAAATAATACATGAGGATTAAATTTGGGTTTTTTGCATGTATTCCTTTTAAAATACCTGTTTGCATGTATACCCTTCCTTTTCTTCTTCTTCTTTTTTTTTTTTTGCATATGTACCTTTACCATCTAACACTATTAAAAGTAAATGTTTAAATTAAAATGACTAAAATACCGCAATAAGTAGGCATGCTAAAAGAAAAGTTTACAAGGGTATACATACAAATAGAAACCTTATGAGGGTATTTATACAATTTCATAATATTTATATAATTTCATATATTTAGGAGAGTATATACTCAGAAAAATCTATTAAAAAAATGATCAAAAGTCGGTTGAGACTTGTCAAATCTTCCATGTCTTAGTTAAATCGTCAAGATAAAAAAAAAGACCAAGTGACATTGTCAATTTTTACTCGTTTAAGATCTTAACTTGATCAAGTTAGAATATTAGATGACTAGTTTGGTAATTATATTCTTATCTTTATTTTGATCAAATTAACATTATTGAATCTGTGGCAACATATATTCTTCATTATTTTTAGAATATTAAAATATATAGAATTTAAGTTAATTATTGATGTTAAGACCAATGAAATAACTTTAGTGATTTATATGGTGAATTGATCATTTATTGAGGTGAGAATTTCATAAAGATAACATGATTTCTTCTATAAGAATTAATGTCAGCGTAGGATCATGTAGCATAATAATATTGATTTTTCTATCACCCTCAACCAAGAGTGACTGAATTATCTTTGTTATAATTAACTTCTTGCCATTTGAGCATATACCCAATTTTTTATAGTTTTTTGAGGGTATACCCTTCTACATATGTAAAATTGCATAAATAGTCTCATAAAGTTGCTGTTTGCATAAATACCTTTATAAATTTTTTTTTGCATATCTACCCATAAGAGTATTTCAGTCATTTTAATTTTAAACTATTATTTTTAATGGTGTTAAATGATATGGATATTGTTTGGATAAGTCAACCGACCCCGACTCCGACTCTACATCGGCCGTATAAACACATTACGCCGACTCACAATCGGTTGACCGACCGACAGTCGGCTATTATCAACCAATAACAGACAATTTGATTAACCTCCAATCGAAGACCATCGGCATATCAGAGTTATCGATTGATGTTCATTCGAGTCTACTACCGACTTATCACTATTACCGACATATAGTCGGTCTATCTTCTCAACACACTAATCGTTATGAACGGTTATCGACTACGTGTCGCGGTCATTAGTAGGAATAAACAACCCACGAACTCTATGATTATGGTCCGATAATTTAGCATCATAAAAAGTGGGATCACGTGCTCGACGGTTACATCAGAATCATCTATAAAAAGGAGGTAAACGAACAGCACGGATAGGATAATTCTGGGCTAAGACTTTGCCACTTTAAATATTCTTTATCTGCTGTTTACCAATTTTCTCTCTGATTTAAGTATCGAAGGGTCTCCGCCGGATACAATTTCGGTCTGTGAGGATTTTGTCTTGCAGGTGCTCTTCATCGGCGACAGATGATAGAGGATTGGCCGCAACAGATTGGCGCGCTAGAAAGGGGAACTACGATCAATCATGCCGAAAATTAGAGCTCAACACTCGACTGGATCGACGAGGCAGTCTTCCATCGGGAAGATGTTCCTTTCCACCTCCAATGGCAGAGTCCAATTCTTCGCATCCTGTGGTTACCACAGACGCACAAATTGCTGCACTCATACAGCAAATGAAGGTTTTGACAGAGGTGGTTCAAAGCCTCTAGCAGTAGCAGCCGTCAGTGAAGCAGCCAGTGGCTCAACCGGTGCCATCCAGACAGCCGTCGTCTTCCACGACGCTTACCCTCCTCATCTCCAGAGTGGCAACCGTCTCGACACTCTCATCAAGACTGGCAACCGTATTCTCGGCACTTCCATCGTGCCACCCATCATTCATGACGTTCTCCTTCCCATCTACACAGTTCAGGAAGGAAACGACCGCGGACGCCTTTGTTTTTCCTCTTCGAGCTCTTCAGGGGTTCCACCCTGGAGTTTCTAGCAACGGCGGCTTGACGACTATGAACGCAAGTTCAAGAATTGATCGTCAGCTTGTCCGACTTCAGGTGGAAGGTCGGAAGTCCTCCAACGGCTATGACTTCCACACTGTGCAGCCTCTCTCTCAGCGCATCCTGGATGAGTCGATTCTGTCTCGGTTCAAGATGCCGCAGATGGAGTCATACGTTGGCTTCACCGATCCGATCGACCATCTGGAGAGCTATAAGGCTCTCATGATGATCCAGGGGGCAACTGACGCCCTCTTATGCATTGATTTTCTGGCAACTCTTTGGAAGGTTGCTCGAGTTTGGTATTTCGGGCTTCAGTCGGAGAGCATTAACTCTTTCGAACAGCTCGAGCATTCTTTCGTGGCCCACTTCTTCAGCACTAGCCGAAGGCCGCCACAACATCCAACAGTCTCTTCTCAATCAAGCAAGATGAGACAGAGACGTTGAGAGACTTTGTGGCTCGCTTCAATGCAGCCACACTTGAGGTCAGGGACCTCAATGAAGACATGACGATATCGGCCATGAAGAGGGGTCTGAGGGGATTCAGATTTATCTACTCTCTAGACAAAATTCTCTTCTGGACCTATGCTGAACTTCTAGAGCGCACGTACAATATATTTGTGCGAATGAAGCTGCTTCTGACCGACGCCAGACAGAAAGAAAAGGTCAGAAGAAACAGAAGAAGAATGGAGCTCCGACCGAATCTAGTCGGCCAATTATCAATAAAAGAGCTTCACCTCGACGACGAAGTTTGAAACCAAGCAGCTATGGCAGGTATGACTCCACCTCTCTCTGCTCGTGCGCAGATCCTGATATAAATCGAAGAAGAGGAGTATCTATGACACCCTCCGTCAATGAAAGCACCATCAAGGAGCCATGACAGGAAAAAGTACTGTCGGTTCCATCGTGATCACGGTCACGACATCGAACAGTGTATCCAGCTCAGGGATGAGATAGAAGCTCTGATTCGATGAGGTTATCTTGAAAAGTTTCGACGTGATCGTCCGACTTAACCTTCCACCGACCAACAACTTCAGCAACAAACTGAGAAGACACTCAACAACCGACCAACGACGGAAGCAATCAACATGATCTCCGGATGATAGAAGAACTGGGGGGCAACTTCCGAAGAAGAGTCGGTGAAGAAACGACGATTCGACAATGTAATAACTTTTCGGAAGATGTTCGGAGAATTCAAACTCCACATAATGATGTTGTCGTTATCTCGACAACGATAGCTAATTATGATGTAAAAAAATTTAATGGATAATGGAAGCTCGACGAATGTTTATTTACTCGACCTTCTTCCGAATGTGACCACTGACTGATCGACTCAGAAGAGTTTCGACGTCATTGGTCGGTTTTACTGGAGATGCAGTTACTGTGAAAAGAGAAATCACTCTCCCCTTAACCACAGGAACTGAACTATAACAGAGTACTGTTCTCTTAATATTTACGGTTGTTCGAGTTTCCTCGGCTTATAATGCCATACTCGGACGATCTGGGTTTAATGCTCTGAGGGCAGTGGTCTCGACATATCATCTGCTGGTCCGATTCCCAACAAAAAATGGAGTTGGAGAGATGCGTAGAGATCAACAACTCGCCCGACGCTGCTTTCTAGTTTCCACATAAAATAATCAACCTGAAGACTCTTTGTCCGTTGATAAATTAGACCAAAGAGAGAATGAAGAAAGGGGTGAACCAGCCGAACAACTGATTTCCATCCCATTAAAAGAAGATCCTGAGAAGACGGTCCAAATTAGATTGCAGTTGTCTGATCCGGAGCGGCAGCAACTAATAAATCTATTCAGAGCAAATGCCGATATTTTTGTTTGGTCGGCTACTGATACGCCAGGCATCCCTCTCGAAGTAATAATCCATCGGCTAAACATTGATCCAAAAATTAAGCCGGTGAGACAAAAGAAAGGTTTTTTGCTCCTGAAAGACCGAAGGTCATTGACGAAGAAGTCGATAAGCTCCTCGCAGCTGGCTTCATCAGAGAAGCTATCTATCCCAATTGGCTCGTCAATGTAGTGATGGTGAGAAAGGCCAATAGAAAATGAAGAATCTGTATCGACTACACAAATCTGAATGAAGCTTATCCGATTGACAATTTTTTTTACCAAAGATTGATCAACTAGTTGATGCAACTTCGGGGCACCGACTCTTAAGTTTCATAGACGTCTTTGCATGCTACAATCAGATTCGGATGGCATCCGAAGATGAGGAGCACACAGCCTTCGTAACCGATAAAGACATCTACTATTATAAAGTAATGCCTTTCGATTTAAAAAATGCTGGAGCCATATACCAATGGCTAGTCAACAAAATCTTCAAGGTACAGATCGGTCGAAATATAGAAGTTTATGTAGATGACATACTGGTGAAAAGTCCTCGAACTATTGATCATGTCCGGGATCTGGAAGAAGCCTTCAGCACACTTCGACGATATCAGATGAAGTTAAATCCGATAAAGTGTGCATTCGGAGTAACTTCTGAAAATTTTTCGGATTTCTCGTATCACAGCGAGGAATCGAAGTCAATCCCGAGAAATAAAGGCTATCATCAACATGAAGCATCTTAGTTCCAAGAAAGAGATACAGCAGCTCAATGGAAGGATCACCGCACTCAGCCGATTCATCTCAAGATCGGCAGAAAGATGCTTATCCTTTTCAAAATCTTAAGGCAAGCAAAAGACTTCTCATGGTCAGACGAGTGCCGACAATCCTTGGAGGATCTGAAAAGATATCTTGCATCTCCACCATTGCTTACAAAGCTAAAGGTTGGAGAAACTTTGTATCTTTACTTGATGACATCGATGGAGGCAGTTAGTTCAGTGCTTGTCCAAGAGGATGAAAATCGAATTCAACGATCAATCTACCACACTAGCAAGATGCTTCATAATGCTAAAGTTAGATATTCAAGAGTAGAGAAAATGATCTACGCTCTAATCATATCATCACAACGATTTCGTCCATACTTTCAAGCACATCCTATTGTCGTCTTGACAGATCAGCCGTTGAAGGCAATCTTATACCGACCTGATACGTCGGGTCGAATAGCAAAATGGGCAATAAAGCTTGGTGAATTTGATATACAATATCGTCCACGCCCATCAATGAAGGTGTAAGTTTTGGCCGACTTCGTCATCGAGTGTATAATATCTGATAATAATTTTGAGGATGAAGCTAACGACAAAATAAAGCAGGCCACGACTCCCAAACCCGACTTAACGTTAGCATGGGTGCTACATATTGATGGAGCATCTAATGCATAAGACAGCGGAGTCGATCTCATCCGCATCAATTCTGAAGGAGTTACTACTGAATATGTCCATCGATTCAATTTTAATGTTTCGAATAACCAAGCCGAATATGAAGCACTTTTAGTCGGCTTAAAAATTGCCAAGGAGCTTGATATCGACAGTCTGAAGGTCTTCACCGACTCACAATTGATTACTGGACATGTTAAGGGCGAGTTTAAAGCCCGAGATCCTATTATGATGAAGTATCTTCAGAAGGTGAAAGATCTTACGTCAATCTTAAAATATTTTAAGATCTTTCACATCCCAAGGATAGAAAATGCTCGAGCCGACGCATTTTGTAACTCGCAACCACTTCTTCAACTCGCCGGTCGGACATTCATCGAATGCCTTGAACAGCTGAGTATTGATAAAGTCGAAGAAGTGCTACAAATCACTGATTAACCAAGCTGGATGGATTCGATTGTCCTGTACTTGATTGATGGAACTCTTTCTACGGATCTCTCAGAAGCCAAACGACTCAGATGGACGGCCTCACAATATATTTTGATGAATGGTCAATTATATAAGAGGTTGTTCTCTCTTCTCCTATTGAAGTGTTTGGGATCAACAGATGCCGGCTACGCACTCAGAGAAGTTCACAAAGAGATTTGTGAAAATCACTTGAGGGACAAAGCTCTAGCTTACAAAGTCTTACGACAAGAATATTATTGATCCACCATGAAGAAAGATGCAGCTGAATTTGTCTGAAGGTGTGAACCATGTCAGAAATATGCAAATATACAACAACCGATCAGTCAGTTGACATCAATTGTTGCACCATGGCTCTTCGCATAATAGGGAATTGACATACTTGATTCTCTCTCCGATATTTGGTCAGAGGAAGTTCATAATGGTCGTCATTGATTACTTCATCAAATAGGTGGAAGCTGAACCTCCGATGCAAATCACTGAAAGTAAGATGGAAGATTTCATTTAAAAATCAATCATATGCAGATTTGGTCTACCACACACCATCATCACTGACAATAGTTGATAATTCGACAATCAGAACTTCAAAGAGTTCTATGCGAAATTTCACATTACGCGCAAACTCACATCAGTCGGCCATCCACAATCTAACGATGAAGTGAAAGTGACCAACCGAATAATTCTGCATGGACTCAAAACTAGACTGAATGAAGCTAAAGGCCTCTAGATGGAAGAGCTATATCCGATTTTATGGGCATATCGAACGACTCCTCGCATACCAACGGGAGAATCGTCATTCAATCTGGCTTATGGAATAGAAGTGATGATCCCATTTGAGATCGGATTACCATCAGTAAGGATAGAGCAATACAGTGAGCCGAGCAATTCAGAATGTCGGAGAGCCGATCTAGATCTACTTTTAGAGGTCCGACAGCACGCTCGAATTCGGATGGCGGCGTATCGGCAAAGGGTAGCCCGATATTATAATGTAAAAGTTAAGCCGAAGGTCTTCCGTCCAGGAGATCTGGTCCTAAGGAAAGTAGAAGTTTCAAGATCGCTAGATTAGATAAAATTATCTTCGAATTGGGAAGGACCTTACAGAATAACCGAAACACTTAGGATTTTTGACTATTCGATTAGACTAACAAATAATTCTACAAGTACTACAGAACGTACAGCTTGCTGATCAATATTCGGTAGTTAAATGATAATTCTACGACATTGCAAATACATAAAGAAAGAAAGAATTTGTACTTGAAAAAAAAATTCTTTCATTCATTGAAAAGAAGATTACAAAATTGGATCGAAGTCCGATGACAAAAGTTTCTAATTACAAAAGAAAATGAAACATTACATCGATCACCGGTCGTCGTCTCCATCTCCTTGCTCCGGCGTAGCATTGGCGACTGAAACATCTTTTGATGCAGTCGGTGCAACATCTTCAGTCGGCACAGCTCCATCTTTGGTAGCTCCATCTTCTGAGACAGGAGGGATGATGCTGTTCAAGTCCAGATTCGGGTATAACTTTTCGATCGCATTTCAACCTTCTTCGTACCCGACGCAATAAGAAGTGAACCCGCCTTCGAGAATTTTTTCTTTAAACTCTTTAGAGTTCTTGAAGTTCTCGATGGCTTGGTTCAGAGCTTTTCTTGCCGACTCTGCTTCAGCCTTTGCCAACTCCGCATCAGCTCTTGCGGAGGTCGACTTAGCATCGGCCGGTGCCAACCTTTCCAGGTGGCCCGATGCCTTCCACGTTTGGCTTCAAGTTCATTAATGCACCCATCCCTTTCTCGTCGAAGCCGATGGATGGAGTGCTTCTTGCTTTTGATCTGAGACTCAAAAGACAAGATATTCTGGCGAGCCGACTCAAGTTTGGGTCTAGAAGATTGTAGATCGGCGGTCAAACGGGAGACTTCTTCCTGAAGCTTTGTCTCCCGCTCAGTCATCGTCTGGAGTTGTTCAAAGGCAGCCGTCTTTCAGCATTGGCGGTCGTCACTTTGTCCATCCAGGACCGATGGAACTCAGCAATCTTTCGATAGCCGACCTCTAGGTCGTGCATATCGTGCACCCACTGAAAGTGAAGATAAGTCAGATTAAATCAAAAAAAAATATGTTGAAGAACTTACCCCGAGTATCATCGGGTAAAAGAAGAAACATCTTGGCTACAGTCTGGTTCTTCCTGTTCTCCCGATCAGTCGGGAGAAGAGCAGCTTGGATGAGCCGCTTGGCCAATGACGGATTGGCCAAGGCCGACTCACCCTCAGAAACTCTGATGTCAAAAGAACCGAGTGATCTGCCGACGATCCATCGTCTGTCGAAGTCACCGGTGCCTTCCCCGATTTCTGTCGGCAGCCCGTGCTTGAGAATGCGGGAAGTCAAAGCTCGACTGCGCTCGAGAGCGTTCCGCTCGAGGAACGACTGGCACAGTCGTGGATTGTTCTGGCTTGGCCGCGACTTCCACCACGGTTCGAACTTCTGTTGGTGGAGCTGTCGACGGTACTGCTGCAGCCCCATCTTCTCTTGCCGCCCCATCTTCAACAGACGGCACCTTAGGGAGCGTTGTAGGGGCCGACAACTCCAAAACCGGCTCGGGAACCGACTCCGACGGTACGTCGGATTCCCTCGCAGGTGCAGATGGTGCAACTGCCTGACCCTTTTTCGACGGTCGGGAGGATCCAGCTTCGGATACTGTATTCTTCTTGGCAGCATGCTGACGAATATCGGCAGCTGATACTCGTACCTTCGACTGCATAGTTGCAATCAGAACAAAGAAGTCAGTACAATTCAAAAACAAACAAAGTAAAAAAAATGAAAGTGGTCAACTATGCTATACCTAAGGAAGTGGCCGAACTAAGTCCGACATTGTAGAGAGCTTGTTCGGTCATCAGCTCTCTCTGTGGTGAAACTGCCCTGTCCTTCAGTCGGTGAAAATCTTCTCGATCATTGACTTTCACCCGACTATTCTCGTTGGGACCGGTCCTTGGCTCACCCCAGCATGAAGGAAAGCCCAAGAAAAGGAGAAGAAACAAAAAGAATTGGTTCTTCCAGCCATGAATGGACGATGGAAGATCGGTGGTGAAAGAAAGGCTTTTTTTCTCGAGTTGAAAAATCACTAATCCTTGGCCTTAGGATGAGGTCGAAGAACTAAAAAAATTAGGAAAAGAGAAGGACGAGACTCAGTCAGTATGAGTCGACATAGTAAAGCAAAGCTAATTATCAGTCGGACAGAGTTCGGTGCCAGCTGAGCAAGGCAAAGATCGTAGTAATCGAGAAGATTCCGGACAAACTCTGGAATCGAAAACCGAAGACCGGCTCAAAGGTCTTCAACATAGAATGCAATCTGGCCCGAAGGAGGGAGTTCATCCGACCATCAGAACCAGGAGCGAAGAGCTGATACTGCTTCGGGATACGATATTGCTCTCGGAGCCGTTCAATATTGGATTCGGATAGAGAAGAAGCCTATACTTTCGAACCCGAAGTAGAGTCGTCGGTCGGATTTTCCGACCAACTATCTCGAGAAGAAGAAGCCCTAGCTATGAAGATGGAAAACTAAAGAAAACCCAAAATGAAACTCAAAGGAGAGACGGACTCAAGGAGAAGGACGGCAAAATTGACCTGAAAGCCAAAAAAAGAGGCGGAAAAGAGACCCTGGAGCTCTGGTACTGGGCGATCTTCCGACAGAACTTTCTGCAGCAGAGAATGGCGACAAAATGTAAAGTAAAAGTTTGGCTGAAAGCAATCCCATATATATAGAATCCCTTAACGGTCCGGATGAAATCAGTCAAATCTGAATCTCATCAGATGATGACACGTGGCAACATCCAGACCAACTATTGGTCGGATGGTTCGATGCATCTGCTCCTGATCGTGCCACCTCATCGTTATCCGCATGAACAGCTCCGACCCAATGATGTTCGGACACGTGGCCAAGATCTATCAGTCAGAATCATATCGTCCGGCGTCGAATTATCTTCCTGAAATGATGTTCGGTGCCGAATTGTCCTGTCGAAATGACAGTCCAATAATGATTTCACAGCTATCAAAACAGTAAAACAACCGAAGATCTCTCGTATTCCAAAAAATTATAAAGATCAGTCAAGTCAGGGCTCGAGGTAACACGTGACGACTTCTTTCATCCAATGTGACAGACCACGTGATAATATACACGTCGGACCACTTTGGACTTAGGAGTGGGGGGCAACTGTTGGGACAAGTCAACCGACCCCGACTCCGACTCTACATCGGTCGTATAAATACATTACGTCGACTCACAATCGGTTGATCGACCGACAATCGGCCATTATCAACCGGTAACGGACAACTTGATTAACCTCCGATCGAAGACCATCGGCATATCAGAGTTATCGACCGATGCTCATTCGGGTCTACTACCGACTTATCACAATTACCGGCATATAGTCGGTTTATCTTCTCAACATACCCTAACTATTATGAATGGTTATCGACTACGTGTCGCGGTCATTAGTGGGAATAAACAACTTACTAGCTCCATGATTATGGTCCGATAATTTAGCGTCATGAAAAGCGGGATCACGTGCTCGACGGTTACATCAGAATCATCTATAAAAGGGAGGTAAACGAACAGTACGGATAAGATAATTCTGGGCTAAGACTCTACTACTCTAATTACTTTTATCTGTTGTTCATCAACCCCCCTCTGACTTAAGCATCGGAGGGTCCTCGTCGGATATAATTTCGATCTGTAAGGATTTTGTCTTGCAGGTGCTTTTCACCGACGACAGGTGACAGGAGATTGGCCGCAACAGGTATATATGCTAAAAAGAAGATATATATGTAAAATAAGTATTTTATGAAGGTATACATGCAAATAGCAATTTTATGAGGATATTCATATAATTTCACATATTTAAGAGGGTATATAAGCAAAAGAATCTGTTAATGTTTACACACGATTCAATTATTGTCTAGGATTTCCATGGTTTATTATTCTAGCTTTAGAGACGTATGGAATTTTCTGTCCTATGGTCTTATATTTCCTTATTGAGGAAACTTATGTCTTACTGTCTCCATCCAAAACCCCTCTCACCCTAGCCTTGTCAAGAGTGAAGTATTTGGGCTTGGGATTTGTGGATCTCAATAAGCCCTATTGGAATAATTATAATAACATGCCTAAACTTTTTAATCTATTGGGGTTTTACTTGCTTCAACAAACCTGTGAAGCAGCATGCGATGTGGATGGTTGAAGTTCTAGTGTGATTCAGTGGCCAACATCCACCATTAGACTAGGACTCTGTTATTATTTTGTTCCAGGCGAACATAGCATGGTTTGTACCTTCAAACAGAACAAATCATCCCGTTCACTAAATTTAAATAAATAATATTGCAAATCATTCAAAATGAACCAGTTGGGAATTTGCTTATGTGTTGAGTGATTTAGCTAACCATGCTGATGGCAACATCCGGCAAGGCGGGAGTAGAGAACCATCTACGATAGAATATAGAGGGGTGAGAGGGGAAACCCGATCATCATGTGTACTGGTCCTATCAATTAGATATCATGGCTGAGGTAAGTTCCACGATAGGTTTGTCACTGCAACCAACAGACCCAATACCTGACTTGGACCTGACCTGTAACCCATGATGTGTGAGTTTGGTATGTGGTCCAAAGTCAAACCCTTTGAAACTTTTGGATCAGGTATGTGTTTTAGATTTTTAAACCCAACTTGACC
This sequence comes from Elaeis oleifera, assembly GCA_000441515.1. Lineage (NCBI taxonomy): Eukaryota > Viridiplantae > Streptophyta > Magnoliopsida > Arecales > Arecaceae > Elaeis > Elaeis oleifera. The sequence continues at coordinate 540,170 of KE504997.1, read as the reverse complement.
AAGCCCTAGCTTGACCCTCATAATTATTCGGTTTATTTCATGCATGCATTTACATGCATACATGCATGTATGCATACATACATAATATTAGATTTATTTATATATCTTTCAATTTCTAAACTCTCAGCATATGAAACTTTCTTCCATAACTAGAGGGATAGAAAGATTAAAAAGCAATGACATGTTAGAAGATGTTTGGGGTTTACACTTGACTCATAAAGTGCACTTTTTCAATTCTTTAATCACTCATTGTTATATAGTTAATCATCAAGTGCTAGTTGTTCAAGATTTAATTTTTTTAGCATGTGTTGGAATTTTCATTGATAGACTTCTCAAAGCATGACTGGTTATATAAGGTTTGAAACCTATGGGTAGCTGGATCGGGATCTCACCCCGACCCAAACCTGGTGCATATTTTCAGTACCTGAACCTGGACATGAATCAATTCTTCAGTAGACTAGGTATGGACAACAAAGTTATACCAAACCAACAGGTATATGTCTGGTTTCCGTGAAACTGAGACCCAACCCAATCTGATAGCACCCCTATTCCACTATCTATATTAAATGAGTAAATACAATGATGCATGTGTATATATAGACATATTACAAAGCTTGAATCGATAATGTTTAATGTTCATGTTTCTTTAATTTTTAGCTTTACCAAGCCGGAGACAAGCTGAGTGAGCTGGGCACAGCTTGTTTTTGGCTCATTAACATCTTGAGCTTAAAAGTACAGCTCAAGATATGCTCATTTACTAGTTGTATGAGTTGCTATTGAGCTCTCTAACCAATATGAGCAGCTTACTAATTTGACTGCCCTAAGGTTTGGGCTAGTGCAAGTTTGAGGAAGCTCTTCCTGCATCATAGAGTTGGTTTTAACTTATTCTTGCATAATGATACGGCAGAACATTGTCTTTGAGCTTCAGAGATGTATAATTTGGTTTTTCCTCTCCGAGGAGAAAGTAACAAGAAGTATGTGATTAGAAGGAAGTTGGAGCACATCTTATCATAAGTTGCATTGCCCTGTGAAGATTTGTCTAAGGAGCACAAAATGACAGGCAAAACTCAATAATCCAGAGTGTTCTGATATAAAGGCCATAAACACATGCTTAAACCTAACTGAATCTTGTAGATTATTTGGTTGTCATAAATGGTGAAGATGGAAAATCAGCCAGGTAAGTTAAGTGGAATTGAGATTTGCCTGGGTCTGGTGAATTTATTGAGGAGTGACCTAACGAGCAATGAGCAATGCCAGGGATGTGTTGGCACACACGGTGAAGTGCATGCAAGATGATGCTAAACTCACAGGGTAGTGACACTTTAGATGGAGCACCTGTGGGTGACTTTTATTTGGTTCCTTCCGTTGTTGAGCACGGACAACATCAGATTCCAAGGCAACTGCCTGAATGATTAACACAAAGATATGTCTCTAAAATGTGGCAAGGATCCAGTGCAAATTGGAAAGCATAGTAGTCAGCACACACCAGCCTCTAGTGAGGGCATCACTGGAAACAAAAGCAAGCTCCTGATTTATTGAGGTTGTATGCCTGATTCAAGTTACAGTAGCAGCAGAGTAGGAGTGCTTGATTCTGGCATATGACAATTTGTCTTAGCATAGAGTTTTTAAGACAAGAGTTATCTTTTATTATGTCGATGCATGTGGTAATGGAGGTTAGTTTAGCTTGAAATCAATGGTCAGGTACAGCTGTTTTTCCTTCTAAGTCCTCCAAGAAGAGGATTAGCTAGGGGTAGATATCAAAATATCAGAACCATTACTTGGTAAACTTCTCTTGGCCATGGTGGATGCCTCACCTATCTGATTCCTTTTTCTTTCCTTCTTTTTTTTTTTCTGCAGTCATGCAGAATATAATGTTTAACATACACTATCAGCATCCGCTGTTCAAGATCTAATGTTGTGTTTTTAACATGATTTTCTTATTGCTATCATTGTTAATTTCCAAGAATTGTATTTTTTTCTTTTCCATTTCCTGCTGCTCATATGATAATGTACCAGGTTGAATCTTTGACGGGGATCACAAATCCAATTCAGGCAGGTAGAGAATTGATCAGAAAAGGAGTGCGCACAAAATGGGTCATAATCAAAATGGGTTCAAAGGGATCGATTCTGATTACCCAGTCCATTATTTCATGTGCGCCTGCATTTAAGGTACCATTGTAACTACTTTTAGACCTCTGCTTGTGCTAGTGGTACAATGAAGAAAATCTTAATTTGCCTTTCTTCAGTGAAAATTTGTAGCCTCTGGTTCTTAATCTACTTTATGCTGAAGAATGATTGGGATTGGTTCTATTGGATGCCCTCTATATTTGTTCTTCCTCTGAGCACATTCTGCTTATACATAATGAACATGTCTACTGCTTCTAAAAGCTTTCACTTGATCCTGAATTCTTGTCAGGTGAATGTCATTGACACTGTTGGGTGTGGAGACAGTTTTACAGCTGCTATAGCTTTTGGTTTCCTTCATGACATGCCTGCAGTCAATACTTTAGCACTTGCAAATGCTGTGGGTGCTGCAACTGCTACTGGCTGCGGAGCAGGTCGAAATGTTGCACATTTGGACAAAGTTTTAGAACTTTTGAGGCGGGCAGATCTCAACGAGGATGATGAATTGTGGAATGAGTTAATTGAGGGAAATTTGGAGACAAAAGAAGTTAGACTTCTTTCCAGAACATCTATAAATGGATGCAGTGGCTGTCTTGTTCGTCATCCTATATATAGTGTAGTCTCTGAACTTCTATCAAAATTTGAGGGAGTATATGAAAGAAGCATCATGCATTCTTGATATGGAAAATTGTATGAACAAAACCCATGGGAAGAAACTGGTGCTGATATAGTCATTTTTGATGTTTAGGTTCTATTTGAATTTTCTGCCCTCAGGTGTTGATGACTTGAAAGAGGCCCTGCACAAAGTTGAGTTTCAAGCAAGAGCTATTAACCTTGCTCGGCTCAAAGAACATCCAGGTTACATTGTATAGTGTTGGTATTTGCATTGATGCTCACTTGAAAACATTCCTCTCATAGGATCAATGTAAAGCTAAACAAATTGCTTCCGCATCAAGAACCGAAGACTATGTAGGTTCTGTGCGTGCTTCAAACAATTTTGTGTTCTCCATATTACCAAATCTCTAGAGTCAATAATTTTCACGATGAACTGCTGAACTTTATCACTTGCTGCCGTTACTTAACAGTTTTCTAAACTATTATAATGCAGTTTGGTGAGAGCAATTGAGCATTATGGCTTTATTGTTCGAGCTCTCTCTATAATTTATTTTGTTTCAATAAGTAATTTGCCCTGCTTCATTTGATTCCCTTAGTCTGTCAGAGTCTTCTTTTAAGCTCTTTGATTCCAAGCTTCATATGCATGTCTCCTGATGAATGTTTCTGTTCAAGCAATTCGTGCTGCATGCTGGCCTTGTGAAATTAGCCTGTGTAGCCACTTTTAAGTCCTGATCTGCTTACCATTCAATTAATGTTCCCCAAGTTGATTATAGACATGTGTCTCTCTTTCTGATACTAATTTGATTTTGTAGGATTTATGTTTCAATTTTCTTATTAAATGTTTAATTTACTGTAAAACTACAGATCTGTAGCCATGTAGAATCAATCTTTCTTTGGGTTGATTGTAAAAGATCTACGTAGAGGAATCTCCCTGTAAAACTGTGTTTGAACTTTTACCGTTATAGTTGCTTAGATGGAAATTAGTCACCTTCTGTATATTTAAGAAAAAAAGAAAGAAAATTGAGTGGTTGTTGGGGTGTGCGGTGTTGCATTCTTTTGTTACTTCTTCATCCTCTGATATAAGTTAAAGAGCTTGGCAAGAGCATCCATTTTTTATTCTTTTGTTATAGTTATACAGATTGGGCTGTACGGAACGGGGAGCTCATAGCTGTACCTGAATTGGAAAGAGGCTTTTCCTTTTCCTTCCTTTTAGGGCTGCCATTTGGTGGGTAAATATCCAAGAAAAGAAAATTGATCAATTATTTATTGATCAATTTATCTATATTTTTATGCTTTTGTTTGTGTGTGTGTGTGTGTGTGGTTGGGGGGGGGCGCTGTGGTGGCGGTGGAGAGTACAAAAGACATGTTTGATTCATAAGAAGAGGAGAGAAGAAAGTATGATCTACAGGAAAATGGAGGAAGGCTTCTGTATGTTTTGTTGGAGTTTTCAAAAATGAGATAAAAAGTTAGGATTTGTATAGGATTAAGATTCTCATATTTCATAGGAAAGAAAGATTTATATTGGGACTTGAGGAAATTCAAATCCCATCGGCTTGAATTGGGGCAATTTTTTTTTCAAATATACCCTTAAGCTTTTAAATAAATGGGGGTTAGGCCTTTCTCTTTATTAAGGCTTGATAGATATTCTATACAATTTTGTCAAAAATATAAGTGTTCAACTAAATATAAATTATTCTGAAATGTGTCATTTTTATAGTCAACTAACATACAAAATATTTTCTAAATGTTATATACTTGGGTGTTAGCTTTTCAAAAAAATATTGCAGTAAAGAAATTCTTCCTATGAACTAAACGAGTCTGAAATGGAGAGAAAATCTTCCCTACTTGAGATGTGGGAGAATCATTTTTCAATCAGCTGATAAATAATTTTTATTTATTTCTAAAACACTCCTAACCTTAATATTATATTATATAATATTATATATATTATATATATAATATAATTATAATAATAGTATTATATAATAATATTTATATCATATAGATAAATGAGATTATAGGAAATATGGATAAATCTTAGCAACTTATCTGTAAAAGTAGTTATAAATATGGTAATAATTTAATAGATTCCAGAGCCACTTTCTAATGTGTGAAAGGGTATGAATAAATTATTTTTCTATCTAAATATTATTTGGAAACACTTATAAACTAACATAGTAGCCGGACGATGTATGGACTTATTGATTTTGTAAATGCAAAAGAATAACCACCGTAATAATAGATTTTAACATAAAACAAATTATAAATATAATAATTTAGTTTGTATTGAATTGGAGTAATCAAAAAATAAATTAAATATTTAAAGTAATAATTTAGATCAAAACAAACTGAAATAGTGAAATTGTTTAAAAATTAACAATTTATGGTGTTTAGAATGTAGTAGATATGGTGAATTATAGAGCATAATCTTAGGATTTTAGCATATAATGCTTTGTTTCAGATTATTCAATTTTATCAGAAAACATGATTACATTATTCTTAGTTGTTTGAATGTAGTTGATCAGTGCCATATAATCCTACCATCAAAGAGTGCAAAAGATATCTCATATCGTCAACTATCATTCACAAACTTCAATAACAATGGAGTACTTATGTCAATTTAAAGCATGCTAAATGATAGGCACAAATATTTTATCAAAAAAAAATGATAGGCACAAATATAATTTACATTAACCTTCACAAATTTGTAAGTTTCAGAAAACAGAATGAACCCACATGCTTAAAAAAAATGCAATATGCCAGTACAAGCAAACATGCTAACTAACAACAGTGATAGGTACATCCGAGACATTTGACAGAAAATTTCTACTTTCTTTTGCACATATTCTATTCAAAGATTCTCGCTAAATCATCAAAAGATTTATCTCAAGCAACATAATAAAATAACAATGATAGGTACATCTAAGATATCTGACAGGAAATTCTTGCATTCTTTTTCACATATTCCATCTAAGGATTTTCGTTAAATCATCAAAAGATTCATCTCAGGCAACATAATAAAATAAAATGGATTGCACATCCATGAATTCCATAAAAAAAATCAGGATATATCATTATCACCCACTATAACTACATGTTCTGTATAAATAATATAGAACAAAATACAATGTGCCAAAAAATAATTTGAGTAAGCCATATATGCAATAAGTAACATGCGTAGCGATATATCAATAACTAATTTATTTTGTCTTTTCTTTATTTTCATTGATTTTTCCTATGTTTTTCCTTGTTTTTCATCTATTTTTTCCATTCTCCCTCAAGTGCGACTCTAGAAGCCCATCTGCGACTCTAGAAGCCCATCTCCAAGGATGACTCCAAGATCCACAAGAAGCACCATTGGTGGTGGAAGTCTGCCCTCCACTTTTGGAAGCGCGCCAAGGCCAGCAACGATGACCACGGCCCCGATGGTCTACTCCACTTGCCCCTCGTATCTTTACTAAACGAGGTCCCGACATTGTATACAACAAAAGTGCAGGGTCGAGTACCCACTGCCGCACTAGTCAGTCGAGCTCAAGGTCGGGCGGTGCCGATCCCATATCTTACCTTCAGGATCTCAACCTCATCAATGGCCCCAGGTCTCCATCTCTACAGCTCCATGCCAATGCCTATGTCGTTTTCTTCCTTATCCAAAGGCGCCGACCACCTCATCCTCTGCCTTGGTTGCTTCTGGATCTGCTTCAAGAGGATCAAACCCACTGAAGTCCCCTGAACCCAGCATCGAAGGCTCGAAGACCTCATTTCCGGTGGTAAGGACAGTGAAATAGATGAGGAGTTCGGTAGTGACCCATTCACTAGATCCCTCCGCCCCGCTTCCACATCCTCGAAGCTCATCCTCTCTCGCTCCTTCCTCAAATCCTCCTCCGAAGACAAAGAAGAAGAAGAAAATCAATACAAAACCTAACCCTAATATAAAGAAAGGAAATGTTTGCCTCCAGAGCCTTCGCATCCTCTTTGTCTCCAACGGCTTCTCCCCTCTTTCCATCCAGCGAGGGGTCTCGCCATGCTGACTCCTAACTTCACCCCTTTCTCCTTGTGGCCTCCGACCCGATCGATACTTCTAAAAAGGAAAAAAAGAAAAGAAAGTGTTAAGAAACCAAACTCGATTACAGAACCGAAATTCCCAACACAAAACCCCAACCATCGTCCTAGCATCCCTTTCGGCTGCTCCAAGCCTCCTATCCAATTAAGACCGTAAAACTTCTTGACATGTGGCATTATAGAATGTTAGCCTATAATCCTACATGTCAATACGAAATGCCGTCTTATAACCCGTTGATCATTTTACTATTATAATATAGATTTCAAGTAAGTTTTTTAACCCCCTAAAGAATGGATCCTAAAGAAATTCAAAAGCTTAAATTAACCCAAGCCATGTCTAATGATTTCCTTGAACATAAAATGTCGATGTGTTAGGGCCTTATATAGAAGGATGAGTGGCTAGATGACCTGCAAGTGCCTACAAATTATGAGAAACTTGTCAAAAGAGATGCTCTGTAGTATGTATACCCAAGAACAACAAAAGCATTAGGGGTTGTTTAACATGTAGTAAGGTGAGGATGAGAGCTTCCTCAATGATTTTTAGAGCATTGCTATCTTAATTTTGTGACAATAAACTAATTGCATGCAGGTTTAGCAATTTAATACTGCTATAACATTGTAAATTATATCATAGAGAAGATCTATTTTATAGATTACATCTCTTCTTCAATGATGTGCAGAGGCTATCAAGATGATCACAAGGATCAAAAGAGACATCTCGCCATTCAAATATGATTGTTAATATAATATTGTTGTCTTGATAGATGCTGCAGTGTAATGCAGCGGAAGCTCTTGGAGATCAACAATCTTCAGCCAAGCACCTCAAAGGAAATCCATGGATCTTCCTATTTCTCATGTTACAAGAACAATTAAAAAATGATAAATTATAAAAAATCGAGTGTTCAAGTCAAGTATCTTACTATTCGAGCTCAATTTGATAAACTATTAAAGCTATTTGAATTCAATAGTAAACGAGTCGAATCAAACTGGAATATCTTGCAAGTAGCTCGACTTGTTTGCACTACTATGCTGCCCTAGTATCAGAAGAGAACCCTACAATTAGCATAATAATGAAAAGTTGAGAGCCCACATATTTGGCGGCAACTATAATATTATAAGTCAGCAGACAAAAAGCAGGGCAATTCTTTGTAAGTCTGATCACTCAGAGAGTGTGCAACCCTTGCCAAGGTGGATCTTCTTTCCAATGTCCCTCAATTGCAAAGCACATAATCCAATGTTCTTTTGTAATCCCTAAGGAAGCCAACCTTGGAACATGTTGACAAAAACACTTCCTAGTTCCATAAAATTGTCAATTGGCGCCAACGGAATAAACATTTACTTCACTCAGCACTGCCCATGGCATTGCAACAAGATTGTGCGGCATTGCTTTGAAATTTGAATCTTTCTTCCTTTACACTGCTGGTCCAAATGATGACATCCACTTAGTGGCAAGTTGATCATAAGGGCCCTGACTTATCCTCCCAAGACACTGCATTGAAGAAGAAATCAAATAAGAAGCTTTTGATTTGGCAAAGGAAAATACCCAAGGACCTGGTGGCTTCTGCTTTGCTTTCCATCAAACATTTTGGCATCTCATCAAGTCATGCTTGCTATCTTCAGCTCCTTTGAAAGATAAACGGAAATCAGTAGAATAAATTACTCTTTCATCACACTATACCAAAAGGAGTTGTCGTTGTTCGGGACCACAGATTGAACAACCTTATACATCGAATTATCAAAATTATCTCTAAGGTGCTGGTTAGCTGTTTGAATGGTGTGATCCAAAATCTAATAAGCCCTGCTCGATCTGTTTTTCTGTACAATAGTTTGATACTTGACAACTTTGACTGTGCACATGAGATTATCAATTCCTTGAAACCTAGAAAAATCAAAGACATACTTCTTAAAGTCCTTTGATAAGCCAAACCTACATTATTCCAAGAAACTCCCTTGTGAACTCCATCTGAGCCACACAACTAAAATCTCACCTTTATGGACAGAGAGAAAATTTTCTTGGTCTCTTCCAGCAGTTATCTACTTCCACCATAAAAACGGAAATCTATATCCTTTTGGCATGATAAATGGTATGAAGATTGAACTTTATCAGAGGCTACCTAATTTACCTTGGTTTGTTGCAAGAAATTCGAGAAGCATTGCAGATGTGCTAGCTGATAATGGCAGACTAAACTATCTGAGACAGCCTTTATCTTCATTAGCAGCTTCAGAACTTCTTATATTTCGATCAATCATGGATAATACTCAGCTTACAACTGGCAATGACCATTGGAATTGGAAATGGAGTTTAAGCCATTTGTTCAAAGTCAGTAGTTGCTATCTCCTCCTCATGAACAGAGGAGTGATCCTCCTCCTTAGTCATATCATATGGAAACTTCCAGTGCTGAAGAAGGTAAAATATTTGGATGGTTATATTATCAAAACAAACCACTCACAACCTCCCATTTTACATCAAAAAGAAAAAAATCCTTTGATAAGGTTAATTGTCCATTTCTATTCAACCTTCTCAAAGGGGCTTATCAACGCATTGATGCTCCACTGGTCAAAGGCTAATTTCTTCTTTCTAGCAAATCATTCATCCTACTCAACAACCAACCACGGTCCTAACTCTCTCATAACAATGATTTAGGTCAAGGTGACCCATTGTGGCCTTGTCTCTCTCTATGGCTGATGATCTCAATAGCTTAGCAGAATGTTTCATAGAGGATGAATACTTAATGCAATGAGAGGTCCAGGACTAGGACCTGCAAACAACGTTATGCCATTTGCTATTCGCAAACGACGCCTTAATTTTCTGAGAAGTATCCTCGTAGCAAACAATGATCCTCCTGTATGCTTTTGAGATCCTCTGAGGCCTAAATATCAACTGCTCAACATCAGCAATGGTCCTGCTAAGTGACAAGAAGGTGCTTAGAGAGCAACTTTCTAGACTGTTGCATTGCCAACTGAAAAAGTTGCCAATAATTATCTCAGGCTACCACCCCATGCCCAAGCACTGCAAAACAGCAATGCAAACCACTAATCAATCATCTACTTTGTTCTCCCTGCTCTGCCACAATACTTCATGTCCATGGCTCGGATCAAGTTCCATTTAGGATCAATTTCCTTCTTGGCTGCAAGCATCTCTCTCTTCAAGAGACTTCACACACTTTGGGCATCAATTACCAAATCTGAGGTGATCTTTTCTCCAAATATGTAAGAGTTATCCACAGAAAATGAAGTATTGCAGCTCCACTAATTGGTGGAAAATATTTTAATCTAGATCGACAAATCTTTTCTGTAGGTTGACTGCCGACCATCACTTCATAGTCAAGTCCAACTCATGTTCTGGATCCGCTTGGTCTCTTTTCAGGTAGGTTCACATCAGGTCCAAACTTGGAAAGTAGACCAAATCTTTGACTCAGACTCATCCCTCAAATAAGACATTGGGTTTGGGTCTGGTCTCTTCCTGGTCAAGCCAATCCAACAAGCTTAAAACCCTATGAATGCCATCTTGGTCTCATTGTCAGACAATAATATAACAATATTAGATGTGTAACATCAAATAATATAACTCATGCAGCTTATAGTTTATCCAAAATAATTGTCAGCAAGCATATAAATCGCCTTTACCTTGTATAACTACAAATTCTAACACTTCACATAGCATAAGACAAAATTATATGGATTGATGCAAACAAAATTGATGTGATGAGGTTTTGGAGTTCTAGCCTAGCAAATACTTGGAGTGTCCTAGAAAAATCCTCATCACCTTTTCCACTTGATGTATATTAGTTATGCTCCCAACTTTACTCTTTTGTAATTAATAAACTTAATGGAAATTTTATGGTGCTATGCTGTATGGCACCAACTTCTTGCTATTACAGAACAGGTCAGGATGCCAGTACCCAAATGAAGTTTGATGTTCATGCACTTATGTAGATTACCACATGGTAATATTAAGAAGGTTTTAAGAAATTAAATATGACCATAATCTTAGTCAAGTAAGGACAAAATTTGAAGAACATAGCTTGCAGGACATTTAATATGACAACATATTTGCATTGACTTATTTCACCCAATGAGAATATATTCCAAGCTTTTGATCGCAAAAACGTCAAGTTTTCCTTTCACACCTTTTACATGTGAACTTTGGATGGTTGCGAAATTTAATCTTGTTATGGCGCAAACTTATTCCTTCTATAGTGATGTTTTGTCCCTTATTCAAACTATGTGAGATGAACACGGTACCACGTAATCCATGATTCATTGTGATTACTATTGTGGTTGAAGTCTATAACGTATTGAAACCATTTATTGCATAAAGATAAATTAATAAATACAGATTATCGACCAATTAAGAGGGCAACCCCATTGAATGTTCCAGATTGATGAAAATGTAACAAAGGAACTTTTATTAAATAAATATTTGGACTTATACTTTCTGTAGTTATGTTACCATTCAGTCGCATAATTTGAGATATCTTCTTGTAATAGTCAAATCTTGATTTGTGCATCTCTACTAACTTAAATTATTCTGATCTTTTGCTTATGGTTCTTGCACCTCCATATATAAGATCCTCAATACATACTCCCTTTTCGATAAAATTTAGCTGAGTTAACTCAACTCTTGTTCAAGGAAGGAAATAAAGAAAACTACTTAGACACCTTCTCAACTTAAGGCTAATTTACTTAATACCCATTGAGTTTAAAAGTTTTAAGATTATCCTCTAAGTTAGTCAAGTGATTCAATATAGTCTTAAGCCCCATTTGATACCTAATGCTATTAAGGTGATATTATAAAGGACAATTTTGCATCCACTTAACATCTCCAGTTTCAATATCTCCTTCTGTTGGGAATTGTGTCCCAAAGCTAATCGTCAGCCTGTTGATGGTTGTACTTTTCATTATAATTGTATATGAATTATTGAATTAATAAATATTATTTGATTTTTTTATCACTGTGTACATCTCATTTTGAACTCCTGCTATGTGATGAAGTCCTTAGGACTATTTGATTCGATATAGGAGGATATATCGTTTAGTCCTTAAATGAGTTTGCGACCAAATGATATACTATTACTAGGATGATAGACATATCAAGTGTATGTCGTTGTATGTCATATAGGTTGGTTGTCCTCTTAATCAAGGAGCGTGGAGACGTTGGTATGACATGCAGGTGAAATATAAGAGTATATTTCACTGAACATGACCAACTCCGAAGCACTCTGCTGTCAAGAGTCACTCCGAAAGGATATAGGTATAAGTGTCCCTCCGACCTGAGATCACCATGGTGACTTGCAAGCAACTCACTATGCTTTGGTGCCAGACTATCTGAATTTCTAATTCAGCGATGAAAGATTTCTGGATATAGTCTAGTACTTGTGAAGTCGGTGTGTGAGTCAAGATGGAATTGACCCTCCGAATAAGTAGGAGTTAATGTATCAGTTTGTTT
>KE504997.1:458624-482615 GCA_000441515.1 Elaeis oleifera | reverse complement strand
AATATGATTAATAATTTGGATCAATTTGTAAAAATGACAAATGTTAGATCAGCTAACAATTAGCAAGGAGGATCTAATTGCAATTATTACAATCCAATTTGATGAGATCAAGTCCTAAATAATTAAATCAGATTTAATTATTTGGACTTGACTTAATTGAGTCTAATTAGATATCTGGACTTAAGATTTGAGTTTTAATTAGATTAGGACTAAGTCTAAAATGAATTAGGTTCGAATCGGACTCAGATTGAGCCTAGATTAAATTTGATTGGATAAAGATGCAAGAGTTCCAGTCTTATTGGGACTCTCTCTCCTCTCTCACGATAGAAAGGAGGGGCGCACATGGGGATGCGCACCCCCATCCTTGGCGTGCGACAAGGAGAAGAGAGGGTGCCAACGTCTTCCCTGGGATTCCTTTTTCCTTATCAGATTGGGTTTAAACTCAAGCTCTTATCATATAAGAGTTTAAAAATAACTAAACTCTATCCCATTCCTTGGCCGCCATCTATAAAGAATGGGTTTCTTGGGCGTGAAGAGGTAACCAAGCTAGGGTTTCCACCTTGTGCCGCCCCCTTCTCCTTCCACCATCCACACGCCCAAGCCCTCCCATCTAGTCGGCCATATAGAGAGAGAAATCAGAGAGGTAGAGATCAAAAAAGGAGAGAAAAATGTGGAGGAGTTCTCCTAGTCTCTCTTGACGTTCCTCTAGTGCTGCGCGACAGTAGTGCGCATAGTTCCTGTAGATCTTCTTCTATGACGATCGAAGAAGATCAGATCTAAACCAGCAAAGTAGAGATCTGAAAGAGAGATAGCACCTCGATGATCTCGATCGCTTCGATTTACATCAGTCATGTGTGGACACCTATAGAGATCGAATATGTGTGCGGCTTCAACAGAACCTGCAGATATCCTCAGATCCAGATCTGAGGAAGGATTCTACGATTCAGATAAATGATCTAATTATCAGATTATTTTTTTAATGAAATCAAATACATATTCTTTATTTTTCATCATATGAACTAGATCCATAGGTATTAGATTTGATCTATGCATGCATAAATTAAAATTATTTTAATCTATTTTTTGTTGCATGTTCAAAATAGTTTTCAAAAATTCTTCACGTATGACACCTCGAAATCCAACATGTCTCTGTCGTCAAGAGCACTTAAATCTATCAAAGTGTATACCATAGATGTACAGTGATATTCCATTACCCATTTTTTCTTTTTCTTTTGTGGTCCTGACCACACTAGTGATCGAGTTTAATTTTATATTTATAGATGAAGTTATTAAGTTCTCTACATTTGTAGCACTTAAATTTCTCCATTTGGTATTTAGTATCGAGCATGAAGCAATTGTTCAATGGGTCAAAACATTGAGCCGACTCTCCTATCCGATAGTCGGAGTGGTCAAGTCTTTTTTCTCAAAAGTCTAATTATTATGTCACATGAGAACACTTCCTTTATTGATTAATAATGCTACTTTTGCAAGAAGTAGATCTTAGGAATAGTGTGTCACCATATTAATATGTAGGTTTTAACTTAGAAATTTTATGTGCTCATTAGCATGTATCACCTTGAAATATATCTTTGCGGATGAGTAGAAGCATACATCTAGGTTTGTTCACCATCGTTCGATCAATATCAGATGATTAAAATTTTCACCAATTATGATGGACCGCAAAGACCAATATCTGGTCTCAATAACACTCACCATCGAGCCCATTATGTTGATAATGTAATGGTTGAAGAGGCCACTAAGATCTCCTCCACCATTGATCTTGAATCCGTCTGCATGCTCTCCTCGCTCTCCTCTCTTTCCAAGTTCCATCCATTTAAAGCTTCTCTATACTTTAAGCCTCCCCTAAATCTTTGTTTCTCCTCCTACCTGACCTTCCATGGATCACAAAGGGTATGGACATATAAGAGGGGGAAGGATAGGGGAAAAAGGAAGTAAAAAGAAGAGATATTTCATGGAGAAGAGAAAAAGAAAGAGAAGCTAGAGATCTAGTTTAAAAAGAAATAAAGACTATGGGCTTGAATGGTCTACTTCCATGAAGGAAGATACATAAACCAAGCCTTGACTTTCTTATGTTGGTGCCAAATAGATAATACCATTAGGATGTGCCGCTAAAACAATGGTATTTCAATCCTAAAAGTCTCAAGTGACCATCATATGATAGAACCCCCTAAGCATCAGTAAACGAAGATGGACGATAGGACAATATTAAACCACTTAACTAACCCTAGGAACCATTTTGAAATTTTTTAAATTCAAGAGCTATTAAATGAAATTGGTCCTAAGTTGAGAGAGTATTCAAGTAAATTTTTTAATAATTTATCAAACCAAGGATTAAAGTCATCATAGCTTCTAACTACTTATAGTTTTTTTGCATCCATCACACATATTCATCTGTAGTTCTTTAAGAAATAAAGAATTGAGAGATCAATCTAATTTTAAGCCCAATTTGTGAAGCTAACTTCAGAGAAATTATTTATTCACTCTAGTATTTGACAGTTCCATTAGCTTGTTTTATTATATAAATAATTTTATGAATTAGTCTCTAAAATCTTTTATAATTATGTATTAATCACTCTCTTTTCTATATTTGTATTTAATCTTTAAAAGTTTATAACTTATTATTTATACATCAATTAGGATAAGTTAAATAATAAATAGATGATCATGAACTATTTTGTCTATATTGTCCTAATGATATCATCTCATATCTTCTAAATATGTTTTTCGATCCCTACCTTTTGCACTTCATCAACCTCTTAACTTATGACTATTTATCTATTGGTTCTCTAGTGACCAAGTCCTAAATGAGGAGAAGGCAAAACAGAGAGAGGGAAAATTAAAGAAAAGAGGTCGAATCCCAAGCCTTATTCATATTAAGTCAAGGGCATTTTGATCCTTTTACTGTCCTATTTAATCCTAACTAGGATTTGGTCTATAAAAACTGGTAGAAGGATTGATTTGTACAAAGGGAGAACTTTAAATTTATTCTTATACATAAATATGAAAAGATAGGAATTGATATATTAATATGAAAGATTCCAAGGATTAATACATTAAAAAAACTTATAAAATATTATGAAGATTAACTAATATACAATAGATTCGTAGAAAAACTTCATCTTAGTGAGCAAAATCTTTATTGGAGGTAGGGATTATCCAATGGTATATATAGATACGACAAATAGAACCTTTACAAAATCTTTATTGGAGCTGGGAAACAATCCAGAATCTTAAACTAGGATATTCTGGAGAAGATTTGGTTTCAAAACTTCCTAATTAAAATAATAAAGGACTTCTAAAAATGAAAATCGACACCATTATTGGGCATGATCCAAGATATATTAAATATTTGAATAAAATCAGCACCTATGAATCTTTTTTAAGGAGAATCAGCACCTATGAATCAAACTTGGAAGAATGAAAAGTAGACTAAACTTAATAAGTAAAACATTATATAGACTATCTAATTTGCAATTCCAAATTGTTAGATTTAATTGAAAATTTTCAAACATATAGAGGTCGAATTTTAGCTAATTTGGATGCTCCTAATCTATTGATCAAACTAAAACATGATATCATATTGTTGAAATTGTCAATTTTGTTTTGTTTAATGCATGAGTAAAAAGTATAAAACTATATAATTTTGATTTCTAGTTAATTTTAATATTAAAGAATGTGATTAAGGTATTGATTTGTATTTTAAGACGTCCATCATTATCTAAATGCTTCGAGAAGCATCCTAGATTCTTTCTTTCCTAAATATAGTAAATTTTTTTTATAAAATATGGATAGATATTAGAGATTATTAGTTACTAAATGTTTTGTTGCCTAATTTGCTCACATGATCCAAGTTAACTTCTTTGCTTGTCTCCATCCATCACTAGCTATCCTAATTCAACGAAGAATTGAAGATCCATGTCTTGAGATCTCGATCATATGGCCATCAATAAATATTTTAAGTGGGTTTCCCACATCCTTTAATTCCTGATTTTAAAAAAGGCTAACAATAAATTGATGACTTGTTTATCATATAAAATTTTGAGTTAAAACATAGGGCAAAAGGGTAATTACCAGTGGGAAGACATAGAGGGAGATTGGGGATTGTTGAGGGGTATTCTGGTCATAGACTCTTATAATTTTAGACAAGCCTCCCTTTCTGGACCTAAATGCCCCTATTTCTCGCCATCCTTCCGACCTCCTCGTCTCCTTTGCGAAACCCTCTTCTGCCCTTTTGCCCTTCTTTCTTCTCTCACCCCGCTGCCCTTCGCTCTTCCTCTTTTCTATTATATTCCTCTTTCAAATCTCCCTTCCTCCCCCTCTACCCGCCAAAACAAATCCCTCCTCCTCTTCTCCCCAGCGGTCAAGAAGCTCCTCTTCCCTTTAATCATTCCCAAACCCTAGCCGGCTACCCAAAGATCTCATCTTTGATTCGTTCTGGCTCTTGCCATCTCCTCGGAATTTCTTTGCCTTGGAAAATCAAAGGCTGTTCATTGAGTTCTCTAGGCGGATTGAATTCGGGTATTCTTCCTTATCTTTTCCCTTTTTTATGATATTTTCATGGAACTTTTCTTCTATTTGATCTCCGCTTTTTGTTAAGTTTAGAGGAATTGTGGTTTTGTGAGTATAAAGGACATTGCTTTTTTTTTTCCCTGTTTAAATCTGCTGTTCTCAACGTAAAATAGTTTTTTCCCACATTTTGTGGTTTTGTACTGGTTCGGTTTGGTTTTGGATTTGTTTCAATGCGTTCTGATCTGGATCCCATTGATAGATTGGTTTGTTTCCAGGATAGTGAAGTGATTTCATCTTCATGGCCAACCATGATTTGATTCTTGGACCCAGTCCGGATTTGGCCTTGGGCAATGGCCATAGACTGGTTCTCGGCCAGAGCCACGGGTTGGGCGTGGGGCACGGCCATGGTCTGGGTCTTGGGCATAGCCCCGACCACGAGCTCGGCCATGGCCACGCCCATAATCTTGGCCTTGGGCATCACCATGACAGTAGGCTATTCTTGGCTACCATCATCCCCATGATGAGGATCATGGCCATGGCCACAGCAGTGATCTTGTTCTGGGAAAGAACCATGACCCTGATCCAGGAAACCTTGCCGCACAGAACCATGAACTGGGACTGTCGGATGACCATGAAATGGCCCTTGTTGCAACCCATGGTGGTCTCGATGATAACCAAGGATTTGAGCAGCTGGCCATCGATCAGAGCCCGGAGCTCTCGCTCCCGCCCGGCCATGATATGCTGCAAGCTCCTTTGGCAGCTACTCCCATCCTTCAGACGCGGAAGCTCGTTGTTAGCCCTGAGCATCAGCTGACCGTTGGCCAGGAGTTCCCTGATGTGAAGAGCTGCCGGAGGGCTCTGCGCGATGCAGCCATTGCTTGCCATTTCGAGATACAGACGGTGAAGTCCGACAAGACCCGTTTCACTGCCAGGTGTGCGAGTGAAGGGTGCCCGTGGCGTGTCCATGCTGCAAAGCTCCCTGGTGTGCCCACTTTCACAATCAGAACGATCAATGACGTGCACTCATGCAGTGGGATCAACCATCTTGGCCACCAGCAGGCCTCTGTGCAGTGGGTCGCAAACTCTGTGGAGGAGCGGCTTCGTGAGAACCCACATTATAAGCCCAAGGAATTTTGGAAGACATCCATCGGGTGCACGGCATTACTTTGTCCTACAAGCAAGCATGGAGGGGAAGGAAAGGATTATGGCTGCTGTTCGTGGGTCATTTGAGGAGGGCTACCGTCTCTTACCACAGTACTGTGAGCAAGTTAAAAGGACGAACCCAGGAAGTATTGCATCGGTGTATAGAAATGATATTGACAATTGCTTCAAACACCTTTTCATCTCTTATTATGCTTCAATATATGGTTTTGTCAATGCTTGCCGTCCATTGATTGGACTTGATAGGGCTGTTTTGAAGAGTAAATATCTAGGGACGTTGCTTCTTGCCACTGGGTTTGATGGTGATGGTGCCATCTTTCCTCTAGCATTTGCAGTTGTTGATGAAGAAATGATGATAATTGGATTTGGTTCTTGTCTGAACTGCATAACCTGCTCGAGACTCATACTGAGAACATGCCAAGGCTCACAATC
The DNA here is from genome assembly GCA_000441515.1 of Elaeis oleifera. Classification (NCBI taxonomy): domain Eukaryota; kingdom Viridiplantae; phylum Streptophyta; class Magnoliopsida; order Arecales; family Arecaceae; genus Elaeis; species Elaeis oleifera. Next base: position 476,492 of record KE504997.1, on the reverse strand, counting down.
TTGTCTGATAGACAGAAAGGTATTGTAGATGGAGTGGATCTCAACTTTCCACTGCCTTTCATGGATTCTGCATGCGCCACCTTACTGATAGTTTCCGCAAGGAGTTCAGCAATACCATGCTCGTCAATCACTTCTGGGAAGCTGCCCAAGCTCTTACTCCTTTTGAATTTGAAGCTAAAATGATAGAGATCGAAGCATTATCACAGGAGGCTGCATATTGGATAAGAACATCCCTTCTCGCCTTTGGGCAACATCTTCCTTTGAGGGGTCTCGATATGGACAGCTGACAGCAAACATAGTGGAATCACTGAATAATTGGATACCTGAAACTTCTGGGCTCTCAATAATTCAGATAATGGAGTGCATACGGCGGCAGCTGATGACTTGGTTTAATGAGAGGCGTGAGATGAGCATGCAATGGACAACGACCCTTGTGCCCTCTGCTGAGCGGCGTCTGCTAGATGCTGTAGAACGTGCTCAGAGTTATCAAGTAGTGCGATCAGATGAGGCTGAGTTTAATGTCATTTCTCCTCATGAAGGAGCAGTTATTGTGGATATTCGCAATCGTTGTTGTATGTGTCGTGGATGGCAACTCTACAGTTTGCCTTGCGTACACGGTGTAGCAGCTCTCCACTCTTGCCGACAGAATGTTAGCAGGTTTGCTGAGAACTATTTCACTGTTGCAACTTATAGGAAGACCTATTCACAGACTATACATCCAATTCCAGATAAGAGCCTGTGGAAGGAGTTGTCTGAGGGAGTTCAAAATGGAGGGGATAGAATTGAAATAGTTATAAATCCACCAAAGTCCCTTAGGCCCCCAGGGAGGCCAAGAAAGAAGAGAGTTCGGGCAGAGGATCGTGGGCGAGTGAAGCGAGTTGTGCATTGTAGCCGGTGCAATCAAACAGGACATTTTAGAACAACATGTGCAGCACCAATATAACAGGTTCAATTTCTTCTTGGCGACATTTTGATGGCCGTAGTCTTATGAAAAGTCACATCTGTTCATTTCATGTGCATTACAGCTAATTAATTGATGGTAGATTTTCTTTCTTTTCTGGGCTTTGTCTATTGGGGTGAACCATTGAATTTACCTTCCTTGTAATGCTTCTTATTTTAATAATTTTAGGAACATCAGTATCCAATCAATCTGTTCAGTTTGTCATTATACAGTGAAGAAAGATGTTAACTTTTCCATTGATTGGTCTTTGTTCTGAGTTTTGGATATAATTAAATTAGAAATCGTTGCTATATTATTCATGCTAATCCATTTCCCCTTGTGTTTATGGTTCATTGAATTGATTCATTTGTTATCTTACATCTTTATTGGTGTATGACTTAAGTTATTGTCTCACATATCTATCTATTTCAAGTGTGCCTACATATATGTGGACTGAGAATTATTTTGATACATGCACTTGGGAAATAAGGATGCAGTACTGTGGGTTGTGATTGTGCATCTCGTTCGCTACATATGTAACATAAACATGTAAAGTAAGTTATGCATATTCATAAATGTTTTGTTCTAGCATATTTATTTGAAAGAATCTAGTTGAGGCCTGTTGAGTAGCTCTGTCATGCTGTTAACCCATTGTCAGTTGAACTACCATCTGAAATGGCTTGAAAAAATAGCTAGATTCTTTTGCCATTGGCTGGGTTGATCATTGTCAGTTTCTGAACCTCCTTTTATAGGATCTTCCAGATCTGCATGGTGTAACTATCTGATTTTTAATGGATTTAATTATTGATATTGGGAGGTGCTCTTTGAGCTGTTTGGATCTAATGGAACATGTTTGGAAGGATTATCTGATGCTCAGTTATGTGTATTGTAGGCATCAGCCAGTATCAGTATAGGTCTTTTTAAAGCTCTGAAAGTTTCTAATCCTTACATGATTGTCATAAGTTGGAGGTGATTGTTATACTATGTATTCTTTGTGCTTGTTATTTTGGGCACTGTATATTATTTATGTTTCAGCAGTCGCATGTGAAGCATAATAATTTTTGTCGCATTGTGATATCTGGGCTTTTGTGGTTAGTTATAGCCTCTTTTGTTTGTGCTGTATTATCCTGCGGTGCAGAAAATACTTATGTCTATGTGCTGCAAGCTTTTCTGATTTTCTGCAATCTGTTTATGGTGCTAAATGCATAGAATCAAACAATCTCTGTCCTGGCAGCTGTTTTAGTTTGATATACACTATTGCTATCTTCATGTTTGCAATGTAACTGATGTCTTTATTTTCTTGGTCAAATTTTAACATCCTTTATAAATGATGAAAGCACATTATGATGGTCACCAATGTTTGATATTCTACATACATCTTTTCCACAATCTTAATGCCTTAGTAGTTCATGTTCAAAGTCAACCACAATTACAGCAAGAGCTGAGTTCCGTGTAATATGCAGAGTTCAAGGAATCATGTTAAACCCGCTTGTTCCTGACTTTTCTAAACCATAATCTTGACATGAGCCATCCTAAATACTAGTGCAATTATGACCTGTCTATTGAATAGAAATAGAGAAGAACAAGAAAATCAAACTTCATGATGGGAAGTTTGTCTTTTGATAACATGCAGAATCTCTATAGCTAGATGCTTCTTCTTGCTGGTTAACATTAATTGGGTTTTGTTGCATCAGTTTCAACCACATGGGACAAAATACTTTGGGAAGATTAAGTCATAAATAAGAGATTAAAGAATGTCTGTATATTTCTGGTCTCTTGAGGTATGGTAAGTAGTTTTGGTTAGTGAGCTGCCATAATTTCAGTTTCTGGCCTGATTAGCTTCCAACCTAAGCAAACTCATGGACAATCAACTTTGTTGGCAATATTTAATCATTGCTTCACAAATCTGATATTTTAAAGTGACAATTTGAAGTAACCTTTTGGCAGAACTCTTAACTTGTTGAAGTCTAATTCAGTTTTATTTTCAGTTAGAGTAATGTATCTATTTAGGCTGCAAGGAAGCCACAATGGCAGCTGAAAGTCCTTTTGATATTTTCCTAGCTGCATTGAAAGTATGGTAGTTGGCCTAGTGACTCCTTTAGTCTCAATTTACATTTTCTCCAAGAACTGCCAGGATCAACCTGTCATAACTGAGTGCATATGGCTGGTTGATGTTGCCCTCCATGTACTATCATGTTCTTCATGTTGCTGGAATCACCATATAGTTTTACCATGCCACTATCTGTACTTGCTTTTGTTAGTTGCACATGCTTATGCATTGATGTGGATTCTGATTTGGTGCTGCCATATCAGTATGTGACTAATAAATGAGACTAAGTTTTTAGGTCCCGTCTCCTCTTTATCTCTAGTTGCAGTTTCTTGCTATTTCATTCTACTTTGGTTCATCGACCCCTCCATACTGTTGTTGAGAGATCTGTGTTAACCATACTTTTCTTCCCTCCTCACCTATCATTGCATTCAGGCTATGTCTCCTGGCCACTTGGCCATGGGCTCCGACTTTCCATCCTGCCAATGGACAATAGTTGGATGGCTGGTCCAGCATCAGTTCTTGTCACCATCCAGGTTGGGTTTCGTGGGTGAACCCAGAAACCAGTTCTGACAACAGTTTTTTGCAGTTCTGATTACATCTGTTACTAGAAGGAAATTTTCTTTCTTTAATCTCCGCCATAGGTGACATCTTGTTGCCCGAGAAACAAGTCATCTCAGATGTCAGTAAGGCTTCGATCTGCTATGAATTTTAGTTGGGTTTGTCTGTGTGTGCACATGTGCATGTGTGTTTGAGTGTGGGAGGAAGGGTTGCAGAGGGTGGGGCAACCACTGGTGTCAATGGTGATGTTTCTCATCAATGGTAAAACAGTGATGAATGGGAACCACCAGAGAGGGGAGAGAAGTGTGAGGAAAGAAAGAGGACTGAGACTTGCAGCAACACTCTTAATTTTGTCATGTTGAGATTATAGTTTCCTTCCTCAATTATGTTTCTTAATTATGTATTAATGTGGCAGTGTGAGTTTAGCATGCCACTTCAGCACATTAGCCCCATAAGCAAGGTATTGTGCGTAGGCAAAGTGCCATTCTTTACCTTTTTAGGTCAAAAACAAATACTGCATTTGTTTAATTTGTATCTATTTTACAGCCTCCTCTATTTCAATGCAGAAGATACATCGAATTAACTTCTCATTATCGAATGGAGTATTGTGTTTTTAAAGGATCCGAAAGGAAGTATACCTTTACTAATATGGGATATGCTGAAAGAGAAGATGGGTTTGATGCATATTGTTTGAGAGCATGCAGACTGTGAATTGTTTCTTAAACATTCATTATAAAGTGCCAAATACTCTTAAGGTGTAAATGGTGTATTTGAATATAAGTCGGGTCTTGACTATCTGAATTTGATGAAGTGGAAGTAGCAATGTGGTGGAAAGAAAAAATGCATATTCCCTGAGGACCCATGTTTTCCATGTTTGCTAGTTTGTGAATGGTCAAAACAAACAGAATAGTGGTGGTCGTGTAATTCTGTGAAGGATGTCTGCTGCTAAATGAAATTTCATGAGTTAGGATGACTAGGCAACTGGAGTCACTTGTTTGAGTAGAATGGGCTTGAAATTAGATGTTATGTATCCTTAATTTCTTACACAAGAATAACAGGTTATTACTGAAAGGCAAATCTTTGATGGCTTTTTAGTGATGTTGACTTCAAATATACTGAAGTTTCTGATGTACTCACATGGGTGTTCTGACTCTTTAATTTATGGGGAATAACTCATGCCATAAATGCCTGTTTGGTGATAGTTTGTGATGATTACTTTGTGGACAGAAGCTGTAGCTGTTGATTGGGCATAGTTAGGATGAGCTGGAGGGCTTGTTCAAAATTTGGTGCTATATGTGTCTGGCCTAACTTTGGTTCCAATGATATGAACGATGATTCCTCCCACCTTCACTTCAGCTTGGTTTCCTTTCCGAAGGCAATGTTTGTGATGCAGAATAGAGATATCCAGCCTTATGGTTTGACTATTTTGGTCATCACTAATTGGGCCCCATGAGTTAGGCACATCAGAAGGGTCATATAAAGGGTTGAGACCTCTCAAGGAAGAATATGAAGCAACCTCTAATCTGACAACAAACATTCTATTGTCAAAGGCATTTTGATGGCAAGCTAAGTGCCATCAAAAGGATATTAATGATAAACCATTCCTCGTCAAAAGAAGTGTCCAATGGCGATGCATTCACCATTAGAGGTTTCCAATGGTGCCATGATCAGTTAGAGCCACAAGGTTCCATATCCCACCTTTATTCGGCCAGCAATGTAATCGCTATCAGAAAGCAATTGACAATTCCATGCTCATCATCAAAAGCCAACCAATGGTGACTAGGTCAATGTCAAAAGGGAACTTCTAGAAGGCTTGCTTGCAAAGCAACCAAGTCCAAGATGGATTCCATCATATCCAATGGCATCCCACCAACCATCTAACAACTCAGCACCATTTGAGGATCACAAAATCAAGTTTGACTCAAAGATGCAAGATTTTTATTAGATTTAGAGTTTATTTGGATACAAAAGGCGCTTTCAAAATTTTTTCTACTTTAAAAGCTCTATTCATTCTTGAATTAGCATTAATCTATCTTCCAATTTTGATTAGATTTCTAGCAGGATGAGGTGTATTGCTGGGAGTCGAACTTTGTTCTTTCCTTAATTGTTTACTTTCTTGCTTAAGTGAGAGTACGTGTGTTTAGATCTCCTAGTTCAGGGCGGTTTGAGGGCTTGTTTGGATCTCATCATGATTTCTTTTGGTGGTTCGACTCTGGTTTCTCACTCACTTGCAGGCATCCTGCATTGCATTTGTAGCCCTAGCTACATTACCTCTTTTGCAACCTAACCAAGCAGAAGGCAAGGTGGTTCATGCACTCAGGACCTTATACTTGCTACTAGCGAGCCTTCTATTGTAGCTAGGTCCTACATGTGCTCCAAGGCATCTGATAGCAGGACCCCCATTAGAACTCTACCGATGGATGAGTTCTCATCATTAGAATCCCATTTGGTGGCCAACATCCACCATGGGATTAGTAGTCTCAACAGCCTTAGCATTCAACAACGCCTTGTATACCATCAAAAGGTGTATGATGGTGGTAATTTCACCATCGGAGCCCTAACAATGGTGAAATACTCACCATCTAAAACCTAATTGGTGGATGTTATCCACCATCAAATTGAAAGCGGCCCCGACTAGTCTTTGCATCTGACTATAGTTTATACACTTTAAAAATACTTCTCATGGCACCATATCCATTATTGGATCCTTTCTGATGAGACTAGTCCAAACATCAAACCAAGCCGAAGCCAAATGCTTACCAGCTGTATAAGGAATCTTGGTTCATCCAATGTTTGTCCAAAGAGCACCTTTGCATTAGTTGAAAACTATTGGGAGTCTACCACAACCATGAGTCCAACAAGCTACACCAAATCTCAAGTTAGACATTATGAAGCATGGTTCTTGCAGCAACAAGGATATACTAAGGTTGGTGCAGACATCCATGTAAGGCATGGTAGCACACATACAAGCACTTCCAATCCAACAACTAATAACCTAGCAATGAGAAGCTTCTACACCCCAAGAAGAGGTCAAACTATAGTCATTGCAAGAACCTTTCGGCATCTATGATGCTATGAGAGAAAGTGTAGTTAACGATTGAGACAAATTGGTACTTCACGTCTCTAAAGCTGGTGGAAAAATTGAACCTCAAGGCTGAAGATCTCTAGGGCTATATGATGTGAGCTTACTTGCAAGGCCGTATGATGTGAGCTTACTCGATGGCTCTATCATACATATAAGTTAGCATATCTAGTACCTTTTCAATAGAGGCCTAGTTTGAATGAAGAAGTATGGTGTAAACATACTCCTTATGGAGAATTGTCACATCCTATTAGGGAAGTCTTGGAAATTCATTGCAAGGCCATGTACAATCACCAAGACCAAAGTTATACCATTACGATCAATTGAAGGAGGGTCACCAACATGCCATAAAGACAAGGCCTTTCTAAAGAGGAAGGACACCTGAAATGCCACTCACCTCCTAAAGAGCAAGCATTGAGCTTGCTTGTTGAAGATGTCCTCAAAACCTAGATCACAAAGTAGACCAGTAACATGGAACCTCCTATAGGTATTTTGAAGAAGCTCAGCCGTTAAAGATCATTTGATCATTGACAAATATTCATCTCGAGGACAAGGAGATAGCTTAACCGTGGACATATTACTAGAATACAAAAATTTGCTGACTTCCCCTTATGCCTGTGTAGCTTATGAGGCTAAATAGGCGTGTATGTTAGAAAGTTCATGGCTCATACAATCACTATCCAAGGAACTCCATTACCAAATTCATTGCATAAGAAAGAAGCCCTAGTAAATATGTGATTATACTCTCATAACAAGAGTCTCTCAACCTCGAGGATGAGGAGGTCTCTGAAGGCAATAATATTAATACTAGAATTAAAGAAACTAGAGAAAATAGTAATCCATGACCCTTAAGGTGGCCGGCCAAGCTTATTATAACCTTTTGCACTAGCTAGATTAATAAGAAAACAAAGAGAAAATAACAGCTAGGACTGGTTTATAATTTCAGCCATTCTTACTTTATTTGTTGATCTGTTGATTAGCCATTCTTGCTTTATTTGCTGATCTGTTGATTTATTGCTTTATTTGCTGATCTGCGGATTTATTGCTTATTTGTTCCCAAGTTGAAATGAAAATTCTTTAGCTACCCTATTGTTTCCAACTATGCATATTACATTTTTTATCGAAATGAGGCTGAATCAAGCTACATTTGTGACCGATCAACTGCCCTTTTTGTTTCCAACTATGCTAAGTACATGCCTTATCAAATAGGGCTGAATCAAGTTGGATTTGTGATCGGTCAAGATTGCCATTGTAATAACTCCCCGCTCCTTCGAGACACCTTGTCCCCAAGGTGCAATATCGAGAAAGTGAAGGGCAAGATCATCATGGTCCTCCCAAGTCGCTTCTTCTTGAGATCATCGTGGGCTCTTCGAAATCTTTCGGTAATGCCTTCTCACCTTCTTCTTGTAATTGCTCATCGTAGGCTTTCTCGACATCACAATGCTCGTTGTCGGACATCATCAAGCGCAGTTGAGTTTTGCATTTATGCCCCGACCTTTCGTCACAATGGATGTAGAGTCCTTTCTTCCTTCTTTCCTCAACCTGAGAGGTGGTAAAGCTTTGCACAGCATTGGTCGGAGCCTTATTGGCTCCACTAGTGGCTGACCCACCATGGAAGGGCCTTGGAGGTGGTAGGCTAGCAAGTGTGCTTGCTGGTTGGTTGTAGTTACTTGCTGGTTGAAATTGGGGTTGTGGATGAGCTTTATATGATGGGACAGTTAAAGCCAAGTTCTGCTTTGCCACTTTTGCTTCTCTGTAAGCCTCCAAAATTGATGTAGGCTCACAGGCCAACATTACCTATAGACTTCTTCAAGCCGCCAATAAAGGAGCCAATCAAAGCATCTTCGACGAGGTTAGGTAGCATATCGGAGATTCGTTCAAATTCAGCTTGGTAGTTTGCAACGGACCCCTTTGTCGAAGTTGGTGAAGTGCCATCATTTAGTTCGTCATGCAATCTGACCCAAATCGCGTCACGATTGCTTGCTTGAAATCCTCCCATGCCGGCTGCCCCATTTATGTAAAGTATCATTTGTACCATTATGCGGCCTCCTCCAAATGAAGCAATGCAATTGCTACCTTGCAATCTTCCGACGTTTTTGTGCATCTGAAATAATTTTTAGCAGCAAAAAGCCAAACTTGTAGGTTTGTCTTACCATCGAATTTCGGAAAATCGATCTTTCAAGATCGAGGTTGCATCGCTTGTTGAGTGAAGCGATGCTCGCATGGGATCTGGGGTTGGCCAAAGGGAGTCCGCTCGAATCCCACGTTGTTCCCCGCAGCCCCTCACAGTCCACAGCCACAATCATAAGGATTTCAGCCATCATTATCTTATCGAGGTAGAATCTCATGATAGGTTGCTGGTATTTCTATCTGAGTAAAAGTTGGAGGCCAAGTGCGAAACCAGTCCTTTGCTGCTCTGAAACAATAGTAGATTGGCCGGCCTCAGTAGTAAAGGTGGTCGGTCCATAGTCCTCCAAAAATTCATCATCATACTTCTCATCAACGTATGGGTCTTGTGAAGGTAGTGTGTAGGTGAAGATGGGCTGATTATGCAAACCTTTCGACTGCTAGTTTGTTGAAAGAAAATCTCCAAAATCAGGAACAAGGGGTTTCTTATCATGTCCCAACACTATTTCTTGGCCGTAAGGTACATCGATTATGTGGGGCTGCATCAAAGTGCCTCCCCTATCCGTAAAGGGGCTGGTGACTTGTGGGGACACAATATCTCCTTCTCTGATAAAAATCGGAGATAGAGGAAAAGTGTCTATCCATGCCACCCTACTTTTGCCTGAAATTTTTTGCACATTGGTGAGGGATCCGATTAAAGTATGTCGCATCGGGGCCAAAGACGTTGTTTGTGTGACACTATCAGGCATGGGAGAGTAGAGTTTGAAGAATCTTTGGTTATCTTCAACTTTTTCCAACCGCCACGCCAAGGCATTGATGGAGGATAAAATCTTTTGGAGAGATTGTTCGATTGATGGAGCTTGAGTGCCTTTCAACTTCGGCATCGTTCTTCTTCGTCATAGGTTTGGATGTTAGAGAAGTCGCCATGAACTTCGAAGAAGAAATCAGTAAGAAGAGTAGATCGTTGTAGGGCTCTGATACCAAATTATTAGGATTTATACTCTCCTAACAAGAGTCTCTCAAATTCGAGGATGAGAAGGCCTCCAAAGGCAATAATATTAATGCTAGAAATTAAAAGGAGCAAGAGAAAAATAGCAATCCATGCTTCTTAAGGGTGGCCAGCCAAGCTTATTTATAGCTTTCCACACTAGTTAGATTAATAAGAAAATAAAAGAAAATAACAGCTAGGGCTGATTTATAATTTCAGCCGTTCTTGCTTTATTTGTTGATCCAGTAATTAGCCATTTTTGCTTTGTTTGCTGATATTCTGATTTATTGCTAATTTGTTCCCAAGCTGAAATAGAAATCTTTTAGATGCCTTATTTATTTCCAACTATACAGATTACATTCTTTATCGAAATAAGGCTGAATCAAGCTAGATTTGTGATTGATCAACTGCCCTTTTTGTTCCAACTATGTTGATTACATGCCTTATCAAATAGGGCTGAATCAAGTTGGATTTGTGACCAATGAAGGCTGCCATTATAACAAAATATGAAGAACCATAGTGGCGGAATGAAGGATAGCACATGATACCCTTAGTAGAGCAATGTAACAAGCACATTCTTAACGTCCAAGGACTAGTTCTTGGAGCCATTTGTGGTGCATAATGAAGTAGGGCTGAAATCAGATCGGATACGGATTGGATATTAGTATATTTCCATATCCATATTTACTTTATTTGATGAATACAAATATAGATGTTAGTCGGATACAAAAACTCATATCCATATTTATTTTAAACGGATATGGATACAAGTCGGATACTGGAAGTATGGATATAAATATGAATATAAGTCGGATAATTAAACTTTACGACCACAAAATTAAAGATATTATTAAGTGAATAGTAAATCAAATTAATAGCATGTTAATATAGTTATTCTTTTCTTAAAAATTTATGAATGCTATATAAATTAAATAAGATTACAAATATAATCAGATATTCAGATATAGATTGGATAGTTATCTATCCATATTTATATCCATTTTTTTTATGGATATGGATACAAATATGGATATTAGTCGGATGCTCAAATTTCTACCTATATCTAGATAGATTTGGATACAAAAATAGATCTGGACAAATATTATCCGATCCATGTTCAGTCATATGACGAATACTCAAGTGGCGATGGAACCATGGTGGACCAACCTAGCTAGAGAAGTAGAAGACTTTAGCAGCCCTTTGAAGAAGCTCCAATGTGAACTCAACTCACTTGGAAAGAGTATGCCCAAGTTTCTCTCGCACCGACGAAACTTTTATCTATTAGGAGCCACTTTGAGCCAAGGGAGAGTTGATGCACAATAGAGATGCCCTACTCTATGGTTTGACAACCTTGGTCATGATTACTCAGGGCCCACAAGTTAGGTTCATCAAAAGGGTCAGATAAGGCTCGAGACTTCTCAAGGAAGAACATGGAGCAAGCTCTAATCAAATGGCTAACATGCCATCATCAAAAACATTCGGCAATAAGCTATGTCCTGCTCCATGGTTTAACTACCCTTGTCATGATTACTTGGGGCTCCACGAGTTAGGACCATCAAAAGGCTCATACAAAGGGGTCATAGAAAGGCTTGATACTTCTCAAGGAACAACACGGAGCAAGCTCTAATCAAATGACAAACATCCCATCATCGAAAACATTTTGGCAACAAGCTAAGTGTTGTCAGAAGGGAGAAAATGACAAATCATTCACTGGCAAAAGAGGGGCCTGACGACAATGCATTCACCATGAGAAGATCTCCAGTTATGTTGCATTCACTTTTGAACCAGAAGGATCCATATCCCACCTTTATTCTGATGACTTTGAAATCACCATCAAAAATAATGGACAATTGCATGCTCATTGTTAGAAGCCAAGTAATTGTGCCCAAGTCATTATCAGAAGGGAACTTCTAGAAGGCTTGACCATAAAGCTACCAAATCTGAGATGGAATCCATCATATCCGATGGCTTCCTACCAACCAATGGATCTTGAAGCACCATTTGAGGATCATAGAGTCGAGCTTGATTTGAAGACAGACTAGGGTATCTGATAGTAGACTTGTCACCATTAGATGGCATCTGGCAGCAAGTAGTTTATTGTCAAAAAAAAATCTCTTCTAGAAGCTCACTTATAGTGATACTTGTAAGACTTAGGCTTTTTTTTGACTAATTTCAAAACTCTAAAGATACCCCGGCAGACCTATCACTTGCAAGGATCCCAAAGCCTATAAGTTCCCCCTATGTACCACCTACTTTTGTCAATTGATGATGTTTGCTTTCTCTTGAGTGCATGTTAAATATGTTACTCTATTTTTTTTCATGGTGGATTCTGTGCAAATCTTGCTCAGCTATAGGGATTAGTGACGAGGTTGGTTGGGAGAGTCCTTTGTCGCAACATGCTATGGTGGCATTAGTTGGTGGAGTCCTTGATGGTGGCATAGCTCTCTAGATAGTGAGGTGGTAAGTGTCATAGGGTCGATTCTTGGACCAAAAATTTTCACAAGAATCTCAGCCTTGTGCGGCACCAGACGTTCAATCTAGTCAGCCTTCTCACAATCCCCATCTCAAGGATTGTAACACCAAGCCAAATAAAAGCAAACACTTAAGGCACAGAGAAAATCACACATCTCTTTATTGCAATTCCCACATAATCTGGATACAAAAGACCCACCTAAAGTTTCTGAATCTCACTAAGGAGATACTCCTATGGCTTGCTGCCAATGGCCAGCGAGCATGGATATTAATAGAAGCGATGGATAACTCATCCAACTATTAGAAACTTCCCAAAATCGCTGCCAACCACTATCAACTGCTCCAAAAAGTTTAGACAACTGCTCCAAAGAGTTTGGAACTACTCTAAGGAGTTTGAAACTGCTGGAAATTGTCCAACATCTTTACGTGAGTCCCCTTGTACATGGTTGCATGTCCCATAGCATGTCTGTGTTGGAAAATCGATAGGGCTTCAAGCATGCAATTTCAAAATTTATGTGGCAGAATAGATCATATTAAACTATTTAATCTAATAAACATGCTTCTAGATCATATCCAAAAATCCTACCTAGGATCTACAACATGATATAATGCATGTGTATGATTTGAAAGTATGATCTGCATGTATAATCGCATCATACACGCTGTAGATCTAATCTACAACTCTACCGAGTTCAGAACTCGATATCTAAGCATGGGTAGCAGATTTTCGCGTTTGAGTCTCGTGGACTTGAGGTCTCGCTGGTTGCTCGCAGCCACACAAGGTGTCCGGCTTCTACAGGTGATTCACTCGAAGCCCTATGCTGATCGATCTTTCTGAGAGTGCTAGCTTGCGCGAAGACCTTGTTGATGGCAGATCTGCTCCTCTCTTTAGATCTCTTGGATACTTTGAAACTGAAGGAAGGATAAGGAGGATGATGTGGTAGAGGAAAATAGGATGGAGAACTATTTTCTCTCTTGGTTTTTCCTCACCAAAAATCCTAGATTAGATCTAGGATGCTCACCTAAGAGGAGAAAGAACTCCTCTAATCTCACACGCCAAAGATGGCCGTCCCACCCAAACCTCACACCCAAGGAAATCCTAACTCACGCCACAATTTGATCTCACTTATGTCGTATAAAAGAGAGGGGTTTTTATAGATGGCGTGGAAATGAGGATAAAGTCCAGTTCAAATCAAATTTGAACTAAGATAAGGATCAAATTCCAAGTTGAATTCAAATCCAATTTGAATTCAAATCGAACCAAATCTTATCTCATCCTTTGGGGCATTTAGGTGGGCGACAAACCTTCCTTTTGCCGTGAATATTCCTCACGCTAATATGATATTAGCAATGAGAAGAGTGGGCCGTGCGCAAGGTGGTCGGCTACAAGGAGAGTCCAATCTGGTTTGGACTCTTAAATCTTATCCATTTAGGTCTCAACCATAATCAAATTAGATTAGACCAAATTAGATAACTCGAACCCAATCCAATTAGATACTAAAGTAGCTAGATTAAATCCTAATCAAGTCAGAATTTAATCGAGCTTAAGTCATGATCAAATCAAGAACTAATCACTCTTAGCGATTAGGTCTTCTCATAACCTAATTGGGTCAAACCAAATTGAATCTAATTCAATTATACTTGAACCAAACTTCTTTGCTCAATCAAATTAATCTAATTAGCAATCTAATTGCATATAAATCCTCCTATAATTTACTAATCCTTAGCGAATTAATTTATTATAATTTTTGCATCAAGTTAACCATCAATCGTATTGATGATTACTCCCTTAGATGATTCTCAATCGTCGATCAGCCACTTGATCAGACAAAAACTTCTTTTGAGTGTGATCTCATAGGTTCGAACCTAAGTCGGTAGTACAAGAACAACTTTCTGTACTAATCGATTAATCATCTAGTAATAAGATCCGACGTTCGGATAGATCGAATGATTGCAAAGCAACGTTCAAGAATCTACTGGCGTATGGTTATCGTATAATTCATCTTTTGACCCTAATGCTCAAGATGACTTAGGTTTAACTGTCAACTCTGGAATAGTCAATCACATTGTATTTCAATCTTTCAAATCCATCACATGGATTATCCAGACCCATATTTTACTAAATTGAAATATAGTGATGCATTAACTTCTGTAATCCAGAGGGGTCAATCCCATCTTGACTCACATACCGACTACCATAAGTACTTGACTGTGTCCAGAAATTTTTCGTCACTGAATTAAAAATTCAAGTAGTCCGACACTAAAGCACAGTGAGTTGCTTGCAAGTTATCGTAGTTATCTCAGGTAGGAGAAACACTTATTTTCATACCCTTCGTGAGCTACTTTTGACAGCAGAGTGCTCCGCAGTTAGTCACGTTTAGTGAGATGTACTTCTACAACTCACCTGCATGCCATACCAGTGTCTCCACACTTTTTGGTTAAGAGGACAATCAACCCATATGGCATACAACGATCTACATTTGATAATCGCTATCATCCTAGTAATAACGTATCGTTTGATCGCGAACTGATTTAAGGACTAAACGATAATTTTTCTTATCGATTTAAAATAGTCCTAAGGACTTCATCACAATATAAGAGTTTATATAGAAGATATATACAATTTGTGATGAATGAGCCAAATAATTTTATTATTAAATAATTCATATACAATTACAAAATGAGCATAACCATCTACAGGCTGACGATTGGCTTTGGGACACATTTTCTAACAGTCTGACCACGAGTCCTACTACGCGAGGCTGTGCAATATGTTGTGTTTGGCCGCATGCCCCACTAGTGGCAACCGTGCATCCTATTGCGCGTCTGTCCGCGCATCTTGCAGCGCACGCGCGCATATCCCACTATTGGCACCCGCACGTTCGGCTAAGTGCCTGCATGGTTGCACGCCTTGCGCCCACGGCCTACGAGCCTCACTGCCTCATGGCCTGCATGCCTTATGCACCCCACGATCGTGCGCATCTGCCACATCCTTTGGTTTGACTTAAGCGAACTTGTCTGAGCCTGGTATGTGCATCTATTAGGTCGGGCATGCGTCTGCTCATGTCCAATCTTGCATGCGCCTTTGCCAATGTCTACACTTGCTTTATCTCATTTGGCATTCCACGCATTGGACCAACTGATGGTGCCTTATTGCGGTGGAGCGTCAGTCACACTCTTGCCCATCCTAAGTTGGCACAGCAAAGGCACCAGCCCATGCCAACTCATAGAAGCCACTAGCGAGGGTCTAACAAACCACGCCCACGTGAAGAGCCCAACATCCTCGGAGGGAGGTGTGACGTGTACTCTTGGATCTTCTCTCCAAACTACCACAATGTTGTCTCTTTCTCCCAATTGGCCTCGCTTTTTGGTTCTCTTTTCTATTGAACCAAATATTCAGTTCTTCTGTTCTTTTTGCTTTGTCTCAATATGCGGTGGTCCAGTATCTTTTCCACCTTATCAAATTGCTGCCTCGTGGTAGATGGGGTACCCTATACTTGCTTTGATAAGGTTTTAAGAAACTAACATGAAAAGTTAGATGTACCTTCAATCTCTCCATCAGTTGCAGTTGATATGCCACATTCCCCACCTTCACCACTTCAAAAGGGCCATCATACCTTGGATTAGGCCTCGATGGACTCTTTTACTAATTTTCTTCCATATTTGAGAAGTCAATTTCTGCATGACTTTGTCTCCCACATTGAATTCTAAGGGTCTGCAACCTTTGTCTGCATACTTCTTCATCCTTTTTGCTATCTTGTGGAGGCTGTCTTGCACCTCCTCAAGCATCTCTTGCTGATTTCTAGCAAACTGATATGCCGCTGGATAGATTTTCCCTTTTCTATAAGACAACTTCTTGGAGAGTGAGAGGTTGTCATCCAGTAGCCAATTTAAATGGATTGAATCCGATCGTAGAAAATTGATGAAGATTGTAATAGAATTGGGTCATGTCCAGCAACTTCAATCAATTTTGTTGGTTGGCTGTAACATAATGCTTGAGATCATACAACGCCGAACTGTGATGAATCAGACGCTTTAGGGCATTTCGAGCCATCCCGACAGCACATTGGGACGGTTCAGTCGAGGAAAACGGCACATCGAAGGGAGAAGGAAAGAGAGAAGGGGAGAGAGAGAGAGGAGGGAGATGGCACAACACCATTAAGGTCGGTAATGGCCTGCTGAGGCCATCAGAGGGTCATGGAGGCCTTCGTGGCTCGGCATCGCCCGATGGAGCATTTAATTAAGTGAGAAAGAGAGAGGGGGAGCAACTGTATCGAAGGGGAAGCAGCTGGTGGAGGAATTGATGGAGGGTGCCGGGCCGTCATGGCCATCAAGCGATGGAAAATGCATCGATGGAGCTACAACTGCGGAACAAGAGCGATCGCCCTGTTCACTCATCAGGTTTTTTAAAAGAAGATGAATAGTGAAGTCGGCGAACCCATTGTCGGCTTCACTATTTGAATTTTTAAAAAAATCTAAAAACAGTGAAGCCGACAATCCCATTATCGGCTTCACTGTAATCGGGGTTTTAAAAAATCCCATGAAATAAGGGAGAGCACCCCTACTTCATGCTAATGGCACTGGAGGCCATGATTGCACCGTCCAACGGCCCTCCAGCTGCTTCTCCTCTCTCCTTTCTTTTCTTCCCCCCTCTCTCTATCTCTCTCTCGATCGAGGATTGGCAGATGAAGTGGAGCCTTGGTGGCCCTCCGAGTGCGCCAGTGCCCGCATGTGGCCACCGCCGACATCTCTTCTGGACGCACTCTCCTTCCCTCCCCACTTCTCCCTCCCCCTCTCCTCTTTCTTTCTTCTCCTTCCAGTTCGCTTCTTTATCTCTATGTCGATTCGCATCGGTTTGGTTTGGTACCGTCGATCGGCCGGCATAGATTTCGATATCGAGTTCATGAACCTTACCTGAGATACTCCAGCAATGCATTCATCTTTTCGGTCTGACCATCCATCTGAGGATGATTGGTTGTGAAAAACTTCAATTCAGATCTCATAAGTTAGAAGAGATGTGTCCAAAACATTCTAGTGAACCGAGCATCCCGATCATTGACAATATATGAAGGCAAACTGAAATATTTCACCACATTTCGGTAAAACAAATCAATAGCCATCTCTGTTGGACATGCTTTTGGGTTTGGGATAAAAACGGCATACTTGGAGAAGTGATCGATCACCATTATGACGGATGACAATCCATCAATCTTTGGGAAGCCGCTGATGAAGTTTATGGAAACCAAAATCCACGACTTTTCTGTAATAGACAAAGATTGCAGCAATCCCACTTTTTTGCATCTCTCTATCTTGTCTTACTAGCACACCGGTCA
The DNA here is from genome assembly GCA_000441515.1 of Elaeis oleifera. Classification (NCBI taxonomy): domain Eukaryota; kingdom Viridiplantae; phylum Streptophyta; class Magnoliopsida; order Arecales; family Arecaceae; genus Elaeis; species Elaeis oleifera. Next base: position 458,942 of record KE504997.1, on the reverse strand, counting down.
AGAGCTGATATAGGCCTCGATGTCATCCTCCATCTTTGGCCATATAAATGTTCGAAATAAGAGAGCCATCATATGCTCTCTTTCTGGTGACCAGTCCATTGAGAGTCATGAGACTCCCTCATCAGCTGCTTTCTGAGTCCCTCATCATTAGGGATATATAGTATGCTGTCTTTTGCTATAATTCGATCATCTTCAATCCAATATCGTCGGGCCACACTATTTTGGACTTGTTGAAGCAACTTTTGGTAGCATGGAATGCCGTACCGTCCCGTACCGCCCGTATCGTACCGTATCGGTCTTGTATCGGTACGCCATACC
>KE504997.1:443970-458604 GCA_000441515.1 Elaeis oleifera | reverse complement strand
CCGGTACCGGTACGGCGAACCTTGTTGGTTACCCATGGTCCTGGACAGCATCTCAAATTCTGTCAATGAAGTCTACTTCAACATTGAAAATGGCAGCAATAGTCTTTATGACGCCTTTTCGACTCAAGCCATCAGCAATCTGGTTGTGCCTATCTGGTTTATGCTCTCACTTGAAATCATATTTGGCCAAGAATTCCTGCCAACATGCTTGTCTAGGTGAAAGCTTTTTTGTGTCAGGAAGAAAGTGTTAGCAACATTATCTGTCTTCACTACGCACTAGATACCCAGCAAGTAAACTCGCTAAGTCCATAGGCAATGCACCACTACCAGCATCTCTTTTCATAGGCAGAATACTTTGTTCTGCCTCTTTCAGCTTCCAACTTTCAAAAGCAACAGGATGTCCTTGCACCAACATGCCTCCGACAGCCTTGTTGGAAGCATCGATATGCACCTTGAATGGCTTCTCGAAATCAGGCAACTTCAGCACTGATCTGAAGAAATAGCAACATTCAGTCCCTCGAAGGCTTCTTGGCATGTTTTCGTCCATGCCCAAGGTCGATTCTTCTTCAAAAAGTCTATTAAAGGAGTAACTTTCTTGGAATAGCCAGCCACAAACTTGTGATAGTAATTGGCTACCCCAGAAAGCTCCTCAATTTAGTTATTTTCGTTGGTGCAATCCACTCCAAGACAAGATTGTTAAGGGCACCAGGTGCCCTTAAGGCGCTAGACCCTGTCTGGCGCCTGAGATGCTAGGTGCTGAAAAAGCGAGTGCCTGATTGAAGTCAGGCATCATTGTTTTAGAAAAAAATAGAAAAAATAGGAAATAAATATTGTTTATTCTAAAACTAAAAGTCTTCATTATAGTCTATTGTTCTAATGATCTAAAACATACTTTGTTTTATTGAATAAAAAAAATCACGAACATGCAAGGAGGAGAGGGAGATTAAGAGGAGAATAGAGAATAAATAGTGTCATTGTAAAACTAGTACACTGCTGACTTGCTTTGTAAACTATTTTATTGAAGACAAATGCAAACATGCTTTGTTTATTGAATTAAAAAGAGAGACAAACAGAGAAAAAGAAGAAGAGGAGATTAAGAGGACCAGAAAAATAAATTATGAAAAGTGAACAAAATTCATATCTTTTTTTTTGTCCTTGGGCACCCTCAACTTCAATGGAGGGAAGGGAACTGCTCCAGTCGTCCAAAGTCCAGGGAAGTTTAAGGGGTACAGCCGTACAGGGTGCATCTAGTTATGACTTTTAATCTCTTTTTAAAACCTATTTGTCTCTTAACTTTTGTTGATAGATGACTTAAGTACCCTTTTTTTGTTCTTTTAAAGGATTTATCCATTACCCATATCTATAATTTCAAATTGAAGTGAATTACAATTGTTAAATTGAAAGCTGAACAGTCGGAAGAATAAAATTAGTTTAATTGGGCGCCAAAGGCGAGTGCCTTGCACCTCACTCCAGGCGAGTGCCTAGGCGGCAGAGGCCCTCGCCTGGCTGAAGATGCCTCACCTAGAGGAGGCTGAGCTGCTTTTAGCTAAGGGCGCCTCATCCGAGTGCCTAGGTGCGCCTAGGCGAGCACCTTAATAACATTGCTCCAAGATAGCCTGCACCTTCTTTTGGTCCATTTTCACCATGCCATTGCCCACCATATGCCCTAGGAACTTAATTTTTTAAGGCAGAACTCATACTTTCCTTTTTTACATATAAAGAGTGTTCCCTCAATCAAATAAGCACAAGTTTGAGGTTCTTTAAATGTTCTCCAAATGAACCACTATATATGACTATAAATTGATCGATATAGTCATAAAACATATCATTCATCAAGTTACAGAAAATAGCAGGTGCATTTATTAAGTCGAATGGCGTAGCTAGAAACTCAAACGAACTGTACCTCATGATCATACTAGTCTTTGGTTCGTCCCCATCCACAATTCTGATTGGCCAATATCTCGATCGAAGGTCCAACTTGGTGAAGTATTCGGCTTTGGACAGTCGATCGAACAAGTTTGAAATCAGGGCCATCGGGTACTTGTTCTTGATAGTGATTTTATTCAAGCCTTTGTAGTCCACATATAGCGTGAGAGAACCATTCTTCTCCTAGAATAACATTAGAGCACCGAATGGGGTCTTGGTTGAATTTTTCTGGACTCTAGCAGTTCTCCCAACTAATTCAACTCTGCCAACTCTTTCGGCGACATTCTGTAGGAGGCTTTGGCAGGAGGCCTTGTGCTAGGCATAAGTTCAATCTTGTGATCCACAGCACGTCATGGTGGCGACCCCTTTGGCAACTCTAGGGGCATGACATCTTTGAATTTATGCAGAATTGATGCCACCTCCTTTGGTACCTCTGCTGTCTCCTCCGGGCCCAACTCAATGAGAATAGCAAGGTAAGTCATTTTGGCCCTTCTTCCAACCACGGTCCAACTACATAGTGGAGACCATCTCTGCCTTAGGTTCGCGAACTTCAGCATTAGTAAGGATGCTGCGCCCTGCAATAAGTAAGGCTTTTCCTCATTGTCTATCAACAAGCCAAATAAATATGGCAATATGGCCACTTTGGCAGCAACAAAGAAGTTGTTGCCAAGAATCATGACAAAGTCATCCAATGGAACCACCATCATGTCCATCTTGCCGTCCACCTGTCGATGGCTATTTGGATGCCAAAGGCCATGCCCTGCACAGCCTTTGCTTGGGAATTGACAGTCTTGATCCGGCTTGGGTGTTCTGCCACACTCAAGCCCAATGTGTTCATCATCTTCTCAGTCACAAACTATGAGTGGCGTCTGTATTCACCATTGCTAGAATCTGATCTCCGTTGTCTTTCATAGGCACAAATATCAGTTTGGAATGAATTTTGGCCTTCATTACATGAATTACACAAGTAATTATAGTGGTACAACTCTTTGTGGACTATCTGAATCGGATCCTTCATTTTTGCCATCCTCCACCATAATGGCATTGAGCTTACTTCTATGGGGATAATTCCTAGCCAAATGAGGGTCATTGCAAATATAACAACCAGGATGAGGGTTACCTTTATCTTTCTTTGAATGAGAACCTTTCACTTTGGCCTTCCTTTTGTCCGCATCTTTGGTCCCTTTGTCCCTGGCATCTTTGTATTTATTTCTCTTCTTTTGGTTCTTCACAGGTCTGGATCTTGCCTAAAGAAGAACCATTGCCGGGCTTAGTGATCCGAAGATCCACCAATCCATTAGCAGTAGCCAATGCGGCGGCAAGTTTGTGACACTTTGTCATCGCAACTCCAATTGCGCCCATGGTTGGAGACCAGATAGAAAATTGAACAACCCATTTGCCTCCGACATATTCTTGATGTCCAGCATGAGGGAGTTGAATTCTTTGACATATTTTCTGACTGATCCGGTCTGCCTCAGTCTCTTTAAGGAGTTCCTTACAATCCAGGCCATGTTGCAAGGAAGGAATTGCTCCAACTCTTGTTTCAGCACCTCCTATGTCTCAATGGATGGCCTAGCAGCATCTAAATTCTAGTTCTCCATCAGAGTTTTGCATCCCCAGCAAGATACATGCTAGTAATTGAGACCTTCTCTTCGAAAACCCGAGCAGCCTTGAAGTATTGCTCCATATCCCACAAAATTTTCCAGATCTTTGATGCTTCGAGTACCATTGAATGGTTTGGGTCTGGAACTTTCATTTTGACAGCAACTTCCCCATGCAAAAAGTTGTGCATTGCAGATTTGATCAGCTTGATGTCAAACATCATTTTCTCCATCCACTGTTGTGTTGATTCACAAGAGTCTTGGAACAAGCCACCGTGGCCATGAGGTTCTCAACCTGTGCCCATAGGGTTTCATCAGGATCAACTTGACACATCCCAATCATTGCCTCCAATTGCGCCATCCTTTCTTTAAGGGCCTCCATGTTTCTAGCAGCAGGCATGAGCGTCACCCCTTCACTCAAGCAAAATGAGGCAAGAACTTTGATGGAAATCATCAATAAAGCACCCAAACATGACTCTAATACCAATTGTCATAGGGCTGATTCTTGGACCAAAATTTTCACAAGAATCTCAGCCTTGTGCAGCACTGGATGCCCCATTCAATCAGCCTTCTCACAATCCCCGCCCAAAGATTGCAACACCAAGCCAAACAAAGGCAAACACTCAAGGCACATAGAGAAAATCACTCACATCTCTTTTATTGCAATTTTCACATAATTTGATATAAGAAACCCACTCAAAGTTTTCGAATCTCACTAAGAGGACACTCCCACAATTTGCTGTCAATGGCCAGCGAGTATGGATATTAATAGAGGCGGTGGACAACTCCCCAACCACTGGAACTTCCCAAATTACTGTCAACCACTATCAACTGCTCCAAGAAGTCTGGACAACTGCTCCAAGGAGTTTGGAACTACTCCAAGGAGTTTGGAACTACTCTAAGGAGTTTAGAACTCCTGAAAATCGTCTAGCATCTGGATATGAGTCCCCTTGTACATGGTTGTATGTCCCATAGCATGTCTAGCCATGAGTCCCACTATGCGAGGCTGCACGACATGTTGCGCTTGGCCACACATCCTACTACTGGCACCCGTGCGTCCCGTTGCATGCCTGTTCATGCATCCTACAGCATACGCCTGTACGCCCCACTATTGGCACCCGCACATCCAGCTAAGTGCCTGCATGGCTGCGTGCCCACGGCCTGCTTGCCCCACAGTCTTGTGCATTTGCTGCATCCTTTGGCCTGACTTGAGCGCATTTGTCTGAGCTTGGTATGTGCACCTAGTAGGCTGGATACGCGTATGCTCGTGCCCAATCTTGCATGCGCCTTTGTGAATGTCCACACATGGTTTATCTTGTCTGGCCATTTGCGCATCGGACCAACTGATGATGCCTTGTTGCTGTGGAGCCTTAGCCACGCTCCTGTCCATCCCAAGTTAGCACGGCAAAGCACCAGCTCATGCTAACCCATGGAAGCCACTAGCGAGGGTCTAACAGTAGGCTACTAGTTTCCCTTAGGTAGTTTAGTTCCTTTGTTTTCTTTGGCTTTTAGATTTTAATTTATTTTCTGCTGTCTTATTCTAGGTTTAGTTTAGGTTTTGCTTGATAGTTTAGATTATTGCTTAGCTAGTCTAGTCTTCCATTGGTAGCTCTAAAGCTAATGTCAGCCCTTCCTTTCTTGCATCATTTAGTTGTGTAATAGGTGGATTTGGATATCCCCTGTTCCCCCAATTATTCTGCCAATTACCCACCTTGCTTCCATTTCAGGGCATCATCTAAAGATTTACCACTATTTTAGATCCAATCAGCTGCCTGATGATTGCCTTATTATATATGACTAATATTTATGTAAATCAAATTGATCAACTATTTCATTGCTTTTGCTGTATTACTGCTTCAATACTTGTTGAGCTCCAAACTGCTCTTTAATCATTTAAAGCAATGTCATAGAGACTTATTTATTTATTAGTCAAAATCCGGCAAAAATGCAATGTAAAGCATTCAATTGATCTCCATTTGCCAATATCATTGTGACCTCAATTGCAGAGAGGTTAGAACATATATTGGTCTGCTTAACATCCATTATTCTTTCATTATCATATTAAATCCCTCCAGTGTCACCTTGTGCTATTTGACTAGTGCAACCTCTTTACGTTCCTATGTTTTAGCTAGCAAAACCGATTCTTCTAATTTTTCCCACCTAGCATACATTGCAGATGTTTTTATTCCCATATATGCCTCTGCCAAGTTTATTTCACTGCTTACGGGAGCATCTGAACTTTTTCAGCTTACTTTATCCTAGTATTGGCAGCTTGTTCCATATCCTCCATGATATAGTTTAGCGATCATGCCAAACTATGGCCCACCAAGCTTTCTTCTGTTTTGTTGCTTAATAGACAATATTCTAAATATTTTAAATTAAACTCATGTGCCAATTTCCTGATAGACCTTACCCCTGTCACTTTTCCATACTTGAAAATGAATTAGACGAACGGCAAAAATAATGACTAGTCTATTTCTGGTCATATTTCAAACTTAAGAAATTCATATTTGCATATGTTCTTTGGAAAACAATCTCTGAACCTGCTCATATATCAAGTTCTCATTCCGCTTGAAAATTGCTTCAGTTGAGGCTTCTTATGGTCGGTTCATATTTGAAACTTTCAGTGTGTCAACCTTGTGTTCAAGGAAAGTTTGCCAAACTGTTAATGAGTGAGTATTTGGTTTGGTTAATAATTTTAGCAGTGCATAGATCACCTCCTTAAACATTCCTCGGCGATCAAGTATGAGGTTATGTTCCTGTGATTCCCTTATATTATTTTATCTAATCTCTTTTCGTCTAGCATTATTCCATTTTCTCCTTTGTTTCTTTTAACATGGCAGTGGGTCTGGTATCCCCTGAAGCATCAGCTTGGTAAGTTTTGTTGGAGTTTGTCAGTTCTTATGTTTCGAAATATTGAAGATGGTAATATCCTTGATAGTGAGACATCAAATAGTCAGGTGGTTCAATAGGATCATTGAATATCATATTTATGTGAAATAGTGGCTGGAGCCTCGGATGATAGTTCCAAGGATAGGTTGCACTTCTTCTGGGAATAGGTGGTCTTTGTAAGGGTGTTCTTGGGTTGTGCAGGTGCTTTCAACGTGCATGATGTTCTAGCTTGGAATCTTGATGCATGTTTGACTTCTGATCTTCAAGAATGAGTGAATTATGAAACTTTTTTTTGGTAATGATGCGCCAATCGCATTGGCAATTGGCTTGTTATTTCATAATTTATCTTAATTAAAAAATTTAAGACGGTCCACCCTTGTTTAGCCCACCCTCTTTCATGTGAATTAGCAGATACTCAAGCACCCTTGATGGCTTGAGGTTGTTCAGATATACTTGGTCCAAGCTTTGTCCATTTGCGTATTCTCCATTCGAGTCATGAACTATATGCATTATTTACAGTAAGTCATGTATCATGTGCTAGTAATGGTATTCATCATTATATACTATATTGGTGCTTGTATTGTTTTTGCTGTCTCTCAAATGCTTTGACAGCTCTATCATTCTGTTTGGACTTGAGATCTTTTAGAGGATGGAAGAATTCTTGCCGTGCACTGAAGCCAAGCTATGTCCGTGGTATCGCTGGGTTAGGCTTGCTTAAGAAGCTTTAGATCCAATTGAGTTTTGGCTGAAGTTGGCCTAAATTTGTTGGTTCTGTGACAAACTGGAGTCTCCACTGTGGCAAATAGCAGTTCTGTCCATAGTGGGGCCTGTCAACTGGACACATGACCCTCAAATCCTAATGTGAATTGTTAGGCACAGCAAATCCACAATGAGGACTTGTTAATCTTTGTTATTGTAGGAGTGCACAGGGTAAACATGTATTCTATCTTCATATTTAAACAAACAAGTAGATGTTGCTCGAGGAAGAAATCGAAAAGCGAGGGATAAGCAAAAGCCTATGTTTCCTCAATCTCTAGCTATTTCTGGATGCCAGGATTCCCCCCAACAGGAAAAGAAAAAATAAAGAAAGAAAGAAAGGAAAAGATGCCAGAATTCACCTAAAAAGGTGATTTCAGATATCCCACATGTCTTGAGATTATGGAATCTCTTATCTCCATCCTTCTAAGACCTTTATTAGAGCATGTGGTTCAACAGGTAATCAGAATATGACAGTAGGGATCCAAAAATATAGAGCTCTGGCCTTTAAATTATATCATTCTTTCATTTCCCTTTCTGCATACCTTCTTGCTTGCAAATTTCAGAAGAATTGGCTGGGCATCCAGAAATATATTATTATCGAGGCATTGCGTGGTGGGAACATGTTCTATTTCTAACCATTGTAGAACAAAAATTTGCAAAGAATTTTGATGATCGACCAAATGATGCAGCAATTAAGATCAATGTCTTCCTCCTGTTCTAACCTTTTCCATGTTCTTTTTGTGTTGGTGCTCGCTTGCATGTGCATATGCATATGGGGTGTTACACCAACCAAGCATGATCGATAGTTCGATGCTGGGCCTAGTTTGCTGGGCTGCCCAAGCCCATTGATATAACACATAACACATGCATCACTTCATCCTAATAATTGTTAAACAATCAACTAATCATGAGCTTGGCCTATAAGTAGCCTGAGAATTTGGAGCAGAACCAAGGTTAAGTGCCCATTTTTGCTGTAGTTCTCTGTGGTCAATTGGTTCCCTTTACAAATAGCACATGCTAAGCACAGGTGTCCAGTGTTATGATGAAAAATAGTACTTGCTGCATGGAACTAGCACTAGCTTGTACTTGGCAATATCTATATTATCAAACTATGCTATGCTTTGTAACATTAGGCTTTGCAAATAACTAATGATGGCTCTTCAAAGATTTCTTTGATGAAGTGGTCTCCTTGGGTGGAGCTCTGCTAGAAATATCCAAGAAGTCTCTCCACGCTGGTCTTTTGAGAATTTTTCCCCTAAAAGCCTAGTCAAAAGTTTAGTAGAAAGATGGAAGCTAGCATCATTTCCTTCATCTTACAATGATTTTATGTGGGCTTTTCTTAGCACAGCTCTTCCTTCTGCCATCCCTTTGACTGGTCTCAGTGTATCCAACTCACAAGCCAGACTATGACACCATCTCCCTTTGACTGCAGATTTATGATGCCTAAGCTCTAGTATTTTATTGAAGAAACATAGAGAGCTACCCTTCCACCGAAGTAGTGTTAAAAAGAGGACTTCGGCTTGAACAAGGTGGTCAATGTGGGTCCATCATCGAAATGGGTCCCATCATTGCCTTCTATGATTTAGGTGGTGGGGGTCCATCAATATGACCAGGGAGATTGGTACTTATCTTGCCCCTGATGGTAGCCAATTACCATTTCCCAAAGCACAGTTTCCAACTTGCATCACCCAGTGGTTGCATGAACTTTCACAGCAAGTTTGAATGATGAGCCCAAGGAAAACGTTCGGTCCTTTGCTTCACAAATGTTTGGTTATCATTCTGTTCTCCCTTACACAATAAATAGTAAGAGATATTATGCACTTTCAAGCATACAAATGTGTATGCATGTGTGCATGTATGTATGTATGCATCTGTATGAAGTGTTGATGACACTTTGGTTTCTGATAACACTTTAATTAGAAACTGTTGGTAAATGAGATCATTATATAGGTCTCTTACTCTATTAATGAATCACAGATGACAGAGCTTTGCACCTAGATTCTTTATTGCCAACTATATGTGATAAGAGGACCTTAACTTGTAGTGTTTGTGATGAATGTGGTTTGCTAACATCTTGACTTGTGTTGGTGCAAGATAATGTACATAACAGGGTCATTATCTCCATCAAGGACTTTGCTGTCTGCTTCAATTAATCATTTATAGTTTTATACCATCATTATTGTCTAGGTTGCTTGTGATGGACACAAGCAATGTATCAGAAGTGATGACTAACAGGGGTGTGTCTTAATGAAGAGACCTCCTACCTTGCAAATCTCCCAAGCTTCAGTGTCAGCATTCTACACCATTGGTTGATGCTGGTGACTCGAGTGCTGATGACATTAGTCATGATGCTGGACAATTAAAGATGCTGAGAATGAGTCATGTTCAATTTGTTGCAGATAGAATAAAGAAATATTAGTAAGTTATTGAGAGACTAGGATGGACATTCTTGAAGGAAAATAACACTCATTAGGGTAACAATTTCTGCCTACCCAAGGTTTCAGCCTCTGATACAGAAATTTTCACACTCTGAGGGGCTTCAAAGCAATGTTTCGTGATTGCGTGACGTTGACGACAAATCTGAATGTTTACAGTGGTCCCTGGTGCAGCAATGTCGGTGCGAATTGCTTCACATTGGATCATCTCTTAAATGAGGTTGTTATAATATGATTGTTCTAGAGTATGCTTTTCTTTAGATGGATCGGATCCACATAGCAATAAAGGAAAGCAAGCAAATCTAAGGCAAGCATCAAATTTTCAGTCTTGAGCAGTTGATATAATGACAGTGTAAAGAACCTTTGAAGGGTGGACACTCTTTAGAATCTATCTTGTGTGTTTGGTCATAAAGTGAAAGCTTCTTGCCTCACAAATATTCTTGCTAACTCCTGCCAAGCGAACCTTTGTGGCAAAACTAGGTTCCTGTACAAATTACTACCACAAGGATAGCCCTATTCTAGTCTCAATGTTCACACTGGAATTACCCATATGTCAACTCATTTGGTAAAAGAATGAGGAAAGGGAGTGTTGAATCTGTGAAACAATCTAGAGGGTAGTTGCTGGATTCTCAAAAACTGTGTTCTTTATGACAACAGAAGACTGACTTTGTTATGAAAAGATAACTTGAAATTCTACAACCATGCTTACCTGCCCTGAAGGCACAGATTGGCATCCATTGGGAGGTTGAAGATGCCGGTGGTTCTCGCGATCTCTTCAAGAGAACTCCGATGAGGACTCCATTAGTTGGGGGGAATGAAGCCTGGTCCGAAACCGTTCCCATGGAAGAGAGATCAGCAACAGAAGGTGCTCTTCTTGCGAACGGTTTCGAACCAGACAACATTCCCCTCAACCAGCATGTGAGAGGGTTGAAGAAGAAGGGGCCTCCATAACTCGGTCATGCAATATATTTTCATGGAACTTTATATACGTCATGGGGGAGAGTGGGGGTTCTTTCTTGAGTCATATGACATGGAGTCCACTTTCAGCATGGCCTTTCACACTTGCCGACTTCAGGTTTAACTATCATGGGTGGGCTAAGCTCAAGAAAAGGTTGACAAGTGAAATGCCTAACAACCACAAAAACTTTCTGTGATTAAAAAATTAAGCATTTCATCTAGAAAGCAGTCTTAGATGCTACCTAAGGGTCAACGTACCCATGGGCTTCTTGTAGCATCATAGGGAGATCTTTAACTCTTAAGAGCATTGTTACAAGCTTAGCATGTGACAATTAGCTCACCAAGTTGGGTTGCGGCGGAGCGTAACCTTCCATGCGAGATATCGATGGATAAATGATCGGTCCTTGAATTGTTATCATATAATTGATTGCTAGTTTAATGGAGAATGTATAGGAGGGAATGGATATGATGATATTCTTGGATATGATTGAGCTCATTTATCAAAGGTTATTCTTTTGGGGTCTGACTTAAGAGGGGATCCTTGACATTGTGTTTTATTCCCAAGCAAAGGATTTCTCTTTTGCTTCCCACTTGGAAAAAGGGTGAGGAGGATGGGAGGTGGAGAACCTTCATCAGATGGGGAGCATACGCCAAGTTGTGATTCCAAGCTTGAGTGGCAAGCAATACAAGCAGACCTGCCACCAAAGCCTTTGTGTGGTTAATAAAGAAGAAAGGAATGGAGAGGAGGTGAAAAGATGGTAAGTGATGGTTGGCCCTTCAAAGAGTCCATTGGCTTATGGGAAATTGTCAGAGTGGAGTGAGCTTGAGATAGCTTTTGGCAGTGAAAACTGCATACTGAAGTTAGAGACAAATTCCATATGCTGTTAATAGTTAGATTACTATAAAAAAGATGTAATGTTCTATAGGAGGAAGATGCATAATTGTAGCATTGAAGGCATGCTTGCTGCCATCTCAAGGGATATCGATTTCGAGATCTATAACGGTCTTTGGTTGGCAGATAGAGAGGGGAAAAAACAAAGAAGAGAGTGAGATACAATTACATGGCAAAAACAATGATAAAAATGAGGGTGGATCGCAAACTTTGGCTGCATTTTACCTTTAACTGATGTTTAAGGTAAAAAATAGAATTTGTAATTGTGAGGATATAGCAATGTGGGAGCTATATTTGGTGGTTAGATACTGTGATGGTCAAGCTTTCTCTTTTCCGTGCCCAATTCCATCTGACCAACATGCAGAGAGAGAGAGAGAGAGGTCTATGACCAGCACTTGGCTTAAAAGATGTTGATGATCTTTAACTGGATGCAGAACCGGTTTCCTTGTCAAGAGGTCAAAAAGCCTTGGAGACTAAAGGAGTGTGTCCATATAATATATATGGCGTGCGTATACAACCTTGTCCTAAATATTTGGGATAATCTTTTCGAATATTTGGGAAAATCTTTTCGAATCCTTTCGACATTTATCTCTAAGCATCTTTGAATGATGAGAATTTTTGTATGCAAGTCTACACGTACGCGCACACACTATGAATCCTTTTGACATTTATCTCTGGAGAATCTTTTAATGATGAGAATTTTTTTATATGCAAGTCTGTATATATTTACACACACACATATACATGCATGAGTCTTTTTTTTTTTTTTTTTCTTTTGTTGGTTTTTGTTGGTTGTTAGTGGGGTGCACAGGGTGTGTTCCAGTTGGGCACAAATTTCAGACAAGAATGTGCGCATTAATATACATAATAATTTTTTTCTCAAGAAAATATGCATAATAAATTCCAAATGCTATGTTGCAGAAGCACAATGGTCTTACTATTAAGTCAATGGTTAGTGCACAGAGTATTAAGTTAAAAGATTGGTTTATCCCCATGAGAGGGATGTCTATTGATAGTTTCATTATCCTTATTTAGAAATAAGTTTATTATCCAAAAAAAAGTTGTACCTTTCATATTTCTATTGTAATATCCTGTTCTAAAAGCAAGCCCATCTCAAGTTGGCCCATCAAAGCCACAGAAAAAAAAAAAAGAATGAAAACTCCCAACGGGAGTTTTCTTCTTCCTCACCTTGCCCGACTCGATTTAGGACTCCTAAGGCAACTAGGAACCCTAAGAAGAGCTCTATAAAATCCTCCCTTCCTCCTCTCTAGCCGACTACGACGAGCACTGGATCTCCCTTCTTATTTTTTTCGATTTTTTCATTGAAGCCGCGAATGTTCTTATCGTGTTCATCTCAAATTCTCGCCGGAGACCTCATTGGAGTCAGAGATAAGCCCCGTCCCTCCTTTCTCTCCTCCTTCCCCTCCTTCCCATGGCTTCGTGCACCCTCGCCGGCCGTCGGGTTCGTCGAAAAATCTACAAAGAGCCAAGATCATGTTTTGCTATGTTCGGTCGAGCCATCTCCCTCCCTTTTTCGGCCACCAGCGCCGCCGTCCATAGCGCCGCACCCCTAGGTTTGGACCCCACCCCTTTACCTGTCTTCTTCGAAGGTCATGATCATCGGTGATCGATCAATGACCGGAGAAAATTCAAAGAAAGGGGCGGTCCCCTATTTTTCTATTTTTTTCTAACTTCTCACCAGCCGAACCTCGCCGCCGGCCATCTCTGGCTCCATCGCCATCGGTCGCCACTACCGGACCACCGACCGTGCTGTCACAGCTAGACCACGGGCAACGTCCCTTTGGTCCTCCCCTGTTCGGCCAAAGAAGAAGAAAGAAAGAAGAGAAGAAAAAAAAGAAAAAGAAGAAAAAAAAAAGAAGGGAAAAAATAGAGAGTGAATTCTCTCTCTCTCCCCTCTTTCTTTCTAGAATTTCTCTCTCTTTCTTTCTCTAAAATTTCTCTCTCCTACTCTCTTTCTCTCTCTAACTACATCACGGATCTTAGGATAAATTTGAAATGAAAATAAGATGATCTGAAATCGCTTCGAAAGTCATGCAGTAGGTTGGATCCCAGTCCAACCCTTATTCAAAATTTATAGTATCTGATCACAGTTAATCCATATTAAGTTACCTTGATATGATCTCTGATGATCTCGATCATGATTGCCTCTTCTGAAGGATATGAAGATTCTCTCTCCACTTTCTCTCTCTACTTTTTCTCTCATGATTGACTTTCTCTCTCTAAGAAGAGCTATGAATCCTGTATCGAGTCATATTTTCATCTTTTAGGGACTCATATTGACTCTAACAAGATGATCCGAAGCTGCTTTGATATCCATGCTGTATGTCAACCTCATTAGACTATATCAAGCATCTTTCAAATCTATTATTAATGAATCCTATTGATTAATTTTGACTTTGATCTGATCTATGCTCTATGATTTCTTGATCAAGTCACTTAAATCTGACCTTCAGATCAGAGACCCTGAATTACCCTGGTATCTGGATGATCCAACACATCCGGTCAACAGTCTTCTTTCCTTATAATTTAATCTTATTATATTCATAGAATAGAAATTGATGATGATTGGATATTTGAATAGGATTAGCTGATTCTTTTAAGGAAGTCTGAAGATCTAAGATGAACGAGGTAAGTGGATCTTATGCCCCTTATTATTTTAAATAATCATATTTTTATGCAAAGAATTATTGTTGATGAAATCATATTTTTATAAATAAAGATTAGCATATGTGATGTGAAAAAGTATGTTTTATTATGAGCATTGATTCCATGAATGTGTTTTATAAAAATAACATAATTATGAAGCATGGATTTTATTATTTTTTCACCTATGTATATGTATATTTTAAGAAAAGATATAAAAATTTTTAAGACTCTCAAATAGCTATGAACGAATCTCTTTGAGAAAGTCGACATCCGAAGCTAGCATCCACACGAAACATGGCTCCGCCAACGGATATAAAGTTGGCACACGAAATAAGAACTCCGTCGATTAAGAAACATGACTCTGTCATGGGTATAATAGTGATCTTAGCACGAATATCTGTGAGCAATATTTTGAAACATGATACGAATACATGACAAGAATGATTTATGATTCATGTTTATGAAATGTTCATGATTTATGCATGCATGATTGGTTTATGACTTA
>KE504997.1:419546-431705 GCA_000441515.1 Elaeis oleifera | reverse complement strand
AATATATATATATATATATATATATATATATATATAGAACGTCTGCATGTTCTTGTTGGTTTCTTTGGTCTAGTGAGCCATCTTAGTGTGAGAAGGCCAGAAGGTTAGTAAAATGAGAACATGCCATAGATCAGGAGATTGCAATGATTATGATAAATGAGACTTATAGAGTTGTCTTTCAGCAGTAGGGAGCTGGTGATACCCATCGTCAATAGGTTGAGGACCTGGTTATATGTCGATAGCTTGATAATTATGGGAGACAATGAGCAAGAAGTTGCCAGTCTAGAAGATGAGCTTGCAATTTGTTGTTGGGGAAAAAATGGAAAAGAAAAGCCTTAGTGAGCTCAAGCACTTATATATCAGGTTAGAGGTTGCAATGTGCAAGGAAAGCTCATATCTTTATCGAGAACAATATGCTAAAAGAATTTGTTTGATATAATACATTGCAAGGCCATTTTGGAAACAATATTATCTCTAGTATCAATATTTTTACTTCTACAGATATCAATTTATATTTTTATCCCATACATGAAGTGGCATATGTTAATGAGTGGTTATACAATGGTAGTTTTTATAAGCTAATTGTTCTACACTTCTTACTTGGTGTAGCTTATTACATGGGTCATACCCTAATAGAGTAAACACTCCAATTAAAAGTGGATGATAAAAATGAAGTCAAGGATGCTCATGCCCCTAGATTGCTTTTTTGGAGTCGCTTTACTTGGCCGATGGTGGAAGAAATGTCTCATTTATCATTCAGAGGAAAAGAAAAAGTCTAGAGAATCCCTCATCTTGACCCCACAAGGAGAATATTGGTATCAAAAGCTCATTTTAGCTTGCACAGTACCATACAAGAAGGGTGCAGTGTTCACTTAAACAGGTTTGCCAGTGTGGAATGGATAGATGATCCATCTACGAGTGAACTTTTTTGGGCTATCTTTTAGCACCAGACCTATGACAAATCTTATGTTGTGAGAGGCAAGATGCAACAACTTTATCAATTATAAAGGCAAAATACAAATCCCAAACAACAAAATGCACCTGGCAAAGACTTGGTGAAGGCATCTTTCATCATGTGGACAAAGCTGTGGAGATCGGTTGTGACAATGTTACACCATCTAGTTAGCTTTCAATTCTACCTTCATGTCATGTACAAAGCATATAAGAAATTGTTATTGTTGTTTCTTAGAAAAATGTGTCCCAAGGAGAGACTTATCTCCACTGATCATGAGGCAACAAAAGGGAACCAAAATGAGAGACAGAACGAGTGTGATCAGAATGTCAAACATATTTTCTTTTCAAGTCAGTGATGGATAATAATCAAGTCATGCACACAGGTGCAAATTGGTTTAGTTGGTAAAACAACAGTATTGGGTACAAGTGATCCGGGTTCGAGGTACATAAAAAGTGGGAAATGTCTTCGCTAAATCTTTGCCTCTGTCAAACTTTGAACAATTAGTGGAGTTTGGTTTTGGTTCCCTATTCTACTATAAAAGTGTTAAATTCTTGTATTGTTATGGTCAGGAAAAAGTTAGAATATATTGTTGGTTTTGGGCATGTCATATACAATTATACATGCAGATATTTTGTCAAACTATTTTTCTAGGAAAATCTAAATAGAGTATATGAAGATATGCTTGAAGAATTCTATAGAAAATATCTTAGAAATTTGGATAACCAGGAAGGCCTCTAGAAATTTATCACTGATGGAGTCCAAAGAGTGCATGTGCCATGCACAGACCAATTCCATGCATGATTCATGCCAGGCTACACCCATGAAATCATCGTATGTTGTTTATTGCCTGCTAATCCGGAAACAGAATCTGGGTTATTTTTATTCCTAGACTTTGGTCTTTTGGTCAAACACATCCTCTTATATTTCTTCACTAACTTAAAAATAGAGAGAAATGCACATTCTTTTATACTCCCTACTTTTGCATAACCATGTGCTTTGCGCATATCTTCTGCAAGTTTATAGTGTCAAATGTCTCCAAATCAGTCCCTCATAATTTATTCGATTAATGAAATTTCGAGTATTCTCTTCTCCAAATTACTTCTCTTAAGCCCTCCAATTTTTAATGTTTCTACTATGGTTTTGAATGTATAGTCTATAGTATCTAATTACACTTGTGAGATAGTTGTTGGTTTTTCCAAAAAAAAGGAGCTATTGTTACTGAATGGAGATAATTGAGTGGAGTGTCTGTGCATAACAAATTTAAGGACCAAGGTTTTACTTGATAAAAGGCATCAAGGGAAACATTTGATAAGCTGGGAGATCATTTGCATGACTATATTATAAATATTCAAGTGAAGTTTACGTGAGGCCCGGTCTCATGTGCTGCAGCAAGGCCTTTGGCCCAAAGCCTGATGCAAAGAAGAGGCCCGAAGGCCCATTTGCAGCTCATGGGTAGAACCTCTGCGCGTCACAACAAGAGACGAACTCCTCCTCCTCCTCCTTATCTCTGAGGATGGAGGCTAGGAACCAAGACTCCGTCGGCTCTATAAGAAGTGCCCTGCCCTCTTGAGAAGCTGCAACCAATCTCCGTGTCTAAGAGAAATCCATTGTACACCACGGATGGTATAGAAAATCTGACGTGGAGTGCACCACCTCATTCGATTGATCCACTTAGTCATCACTTTTCAACGGATATTTAATATCTGCAAATCGATTTTTTTATTTAAAAATTCTGTATGATGAAAAACTTTATTTTTAAAAAAAAGTATTACATCCTGTGACGTAATATAGTCCAATATATCATAATATGGCTTAAAATGTCATAATATGAGAAGAACGTTTTTGTCCAACCACTTTTCAAAATGTATGCAGATCAGTTTTTTGTTAAAAATTTTAAATAATAAAAATATCTTCATCATTTAAAAAAATTATGATATCCGCATCTCATGGATGCAGAATATCATAATATGGATATAAATATTATAATTTTTTAAATACAATAATATTTTATCATATAAATTTTAATAAAAAATTGATTTATAAATATTAAATATATATTAAAAATAATAATTATATAGGTTAATCGAATGAAATAGTGACTCTATGTTGACTTTTCTACGTCACGTGCAGTGCATAAAAATTTTAGCTGTGCCTAATATCTTAGAAGTTAGATGTGGTACCCTGAAGGCTTCTCCACTCGTCTAATTATTAGATGGATCTTGAACCCCATACCCACTTCCCGTGAGAAACCGCGCCCCCCATGCATCCATGTCTAGTGATTTTATGGACCACGTGCAGTGGACCAATTCAATGACCGTCTTGTAATTAAACAATTCAAGATCACATAGAGGTGCCTGTTATCTACCATACATCTGCCTCGGGATTTGGACTGATCCAATCCATATAATAATTTCTCTTTAGGGATGTCGGTTTCATGAAGAAAAATAATAATTTAGAGAAGGGAGCATGTGGTTTTGCTGCCCCTCATGTTGTTGTTGTTTTTTTTTTTTTTTTTTTTTTGATAAGATAAAATGCTCACACATACACATCCAATAAAATTAAAAAATAAAATATCACCAAAAGCAGTTGCACAATCACCAACTCCATCCACAAAATCCTTCCTGAGTACCCTGTCCCCATCGAGGACTACATGATCTACTCCCAAGACCAAGCGGGCAAAAGTGATGCCGACCAAGTGGGCCCCACTTTACAAATCGAGTAACTAGATTGGGGCTATAAAGTAGGAAGCCCTATTCACCCACCAGCCTATAACCAACCTACCCTATCCATTGAGGATTATGTGAGAGATTTAGTCCCACATCAAATAATTAATGGAAGGTGGGTTGACATAGATAATTGGGTTCCAACCTAACGTCTCAAGCTTTTAGGTCAAACTGGACCTTGGTATGTATATTAGGTCCTGCATTCAAACTCCCAATCTCCCTGACAAGAATTATTGGAACCGTTGCCTAACAATCTTATACAACCTTTGAGATAGGACCTAAAACTAATACTTAAGGGCATAAGCTTTTGGTTGAATTAGAATCCGAAATGTATATCAAGTAATGAATAAAATTTTTTGAAAGAAAATAAGTTTGAGAGAGGGAGATCATAAGGGATTACATTGAGTGGTTGAAAAGAGAAAAATATATTGTTTTAAATTTGCATGAAGTTTCTTGTCCATTTATCCATATCTAATTATTAGATGAACCACAACTAGTGGACTGGTCCAAGTCACTTGCAACATTACCCCTTGTATTTAAACAATTCTAGATCAAATAAGGGGTGTCCGCCATCTACGGTATGCATGCCTCCGGATTAAATAGATTGGTCAATTGGATCTAGTCCATGTAATAATTTCTCCAAGGGTCTAGCTAGATAAGGTCCAGCAGACCAATCCAATAGTCCATGCTCTCTTCTCTCTCTCATTCAAATAAAATTTATCTTAATTTTATAAATTAGTTTCTAAAAGTTATTTCTGATTTTATTTAAACATTAAATAGTTTGAAATTTAAAATTTTAGGAAATAAAGTTCTGCAATACTTATTTTCAGCAAAGCAAAATATGTTTAAATTTCTCCAATTAAATTTCTGAATATTAGATTGCACTTTCCAAATTTTTATATATAATATTTATGTGCATTAAGAATTCTTGTAATTTAATTTCTGTGAAATCACTAATTCTTTAAATTAATTTCTAGGTAATCAATAACCACAATCTAAATTTTTGATAATTAAATTTCTTCGTTTTATATTCTAGGAGCTTTATTTTTGCAAAGTAAAAAGTCTATTATAATCTATAATATAATTTTCTAGATATCTATGTATTAATTTAATATTTTTTATTATTAAATTTATATATTGCAATACATGATTAATTTCTGCGAATTGAAAATTATGTGACTTAAAATGTAATTATGTTATTAAATTTTCAGTATAAATACTATACTCAGTATTTTAAATTTTATGTAATATGTTTCAGAGACATATTTCTGTAAAAATATTAATCTGAATCATGAACATAATAAAACATTTAGAATTTAACTTAGTATATATTATGATATACTATTTGTAATAAATAATATAAAAATAACTTTCAGATTGGTCATCGAATCATGTCATCATTAAGTTTTGTTTAGGTCCTAAGGTATCGCAGATAAAGAATTTATTATGATTGTCGTACTTTGATAAAAAGTCATTTTTGGAATACTAGATTCCGGAGAAACTTTTCAGAATTAGTTGAAATTATTGTTCATTGAGTGTCCCTACAATGTAAGCAATGGTTCACCATTTCATTTTCTTTATTTACCTCCAAACAAACAATTAAAATCAAATAAATTATAAATTAAGTAAATGCAAGTTATGAATTTATAAAACTATGTTTTGAATGGAAATAAATTTATAAATTGGAAGTATTACTTTTACTACCAAGTATAAGCATAATTATATAGAAATCTTTTATTGAATGTGAATACTTGTTTAGAACTTAACATATGTATGATGTACGAATAGATTTGATGCATTCTGGATTTTTAACTATCAGCTCGATTGTATTTTAATAGGAGTTAGATATTGGTATTTTGATTATTTTGAACTCATTATTTTACCCCTATTAGAGAATATTACTATGGTATTTTAGCCCTACCAAAGAATAATTTAATATTCTGGCTCACTGTAGAGCTTAAGTGTAGTATTCTAAACCATTCTATAAAAAAGTAAGTACGATCAAATTAGGGGATATAAATATGATATTTTAGCCCTACCAAAAGAATAAATTTAATATTCTGGCTTGCTCTTTAGGATTTAAGTGTGGTATTCTAGTCTATTCTATAAAATATAAGTACAATATTCTGACTAATGCTATAAGGTATAGTTCTCTAGCCCTACCACAATGTATGAATATGATCATGGTCTCATAGATTATTGAGTTGAATACTTGAGCAATCATGAATATTTTTATTATAACATTTTTCTTATTAAAATCAAATAAATTTGTCTATATACTTAATACTAGTAAGAATATTTATTAATTATTACTTAAATAATTTAGTTAAGATATTCATTATTTATTGGACGATTAAACTTACTATTTACTCTTTTTCTTCTTTACGAATCTAAAAAATTAATTGCTAATGGGACGCCATTATGAAAATTTAACTACATTCAAGACCGGAATTTTCAGCATAGTTTGAAACTGTTATCTATTCACTTAGTGAAAATTTGAAAGTATTTTTATAAATTTCTTCCTCCGATTAAGTTGAAGCTAGATTCTTATGAACAAAAATCTTTAAATTTCTTGTTAGTTTTCTTTTTTTTAACTTGATAATTACTAAATTTGAACTTTTAGCTACTACAATTTTATTCTACCCTTACATGCTTGTAGGGTAATACTCGAGAGTAATGTGCCATATCCTGGTGACTTTGGGTCGGAGGTGTAGCAGATCATGAACCATGTCCTCTTTATTAGATATCACCTTTTTCCCCCAGTCAGTTTCTGCTATAGTCTATTATCAGCCACTCAACCAAGGCTACATCACCTTCAACCCAATTTTTGGTTGCAGTTTAGGCCTTGGATCATCAGATTGCATGATTTCTCTATCAAACAAGATCTAGGTGGTCTCAAACTAAAGCAGAATATACAATTGATCAACAGGAATGACAGATGGGATTATTAAGACCTGTGCTAAGATAATTGGTAGATTTAGGACTAGTCATACAGTGATCATATCAACCATCGAGAGACTTTATAACGAACTTTCAATTTCCTCCACTCTTCAAAGCTGTGATACTATCCATGTCAGTAGAGAAATTTCTTAGTCCAAAATGCAATGAACTCTAGCAGGTTATTCAGGTGCCAGAGTCAACACATCGTCATCACAGAGCAAGACTAGTCAATTCTTTAGACGACGAAACAATCCAAGAATCGGATCAAGAAGGATTAAATGGGCAATGAACTAGTGATGGGTCTACATACCTGGGACTACAATTCAAACATACAGCAATTGAAATGAAGAGAGCTAAAAATACCAATCATAAAGTCCATCTTGAAGACATCTGATTAAGCTGGAACAGCACAGAGAGGGTTAAAGATAGGAACGAGAGAGACGAGTTATTCTGAAAAACTCTGATTTGAGTTATAATGGGATTCAATGGCTTCCATACGGCAGATTTGACAGACAAAGCAGCAGAATTACAAGTGGCACATAGACAGTCTGGTCATCTTAAGCAGAGGCATGAATCTATCATGTGAACACAAACCACGACTTCATGGAACATCAGAAAATACAAGTTTGATGCTGATAAAAATCACATCTGATGTTCTTCAGTGGAAACTTAATAAATATCAAGGCTCACTTGGAAATAAGAAATTCAGCTAAAGATGATTGCACAACTAATATAATTGTCGTATGTTCTAATAAATAAGATTCTAAAATATGCATTAACAACGAAAGCAACAACAAGAACAACTACCACCACTATAACAACAACCACGACTATAATAATAGAAACAAATACAACATATATATCACAAGTCACAACCAGCATCATTGCTACTTGGATGGCATTCACTGACAATGTTGTAGAAACCAAAGCCAGTTGTCCAAATGAAAACAGTCATTTCTTTCAATAGTTCTAATAAAACTGCTCCAAGACCTTTGTGTTTAATACATGTTGTTCTTTATAACTTAAAAATTTACACCATCATACATCACACATATTCTAGCAACAAGTTCTCACAAGAACACTACATCTTCCAGAAAGCAAGGGATCAAATGTGATGTAAGATAGATTACCAGAACATAGAGTAATTTATGAGCTAAGAATGCACAGTGATATCAGCCTTCCTCTGCCCAGATAACTTCTGAGAAGAGGTTTTGGAACTCTCCCTCACCAGTTTGGGCCCTTCTTTATCTTTGGAAGCTGCATTACCATTCTTCACACCACTCTGCAGTTTGATGGTATCTCCTCTGAAACTCCCCAAACTGTGACGGTTTACTCGACCACATGCTCCATCATTGTTATCTCCTTTGGATGGATTGTTTGCATCACTACAGCTCTTCCTTCGGCCAAGTTTTGGTGATTTTGCACGAGTTGTAGGTAGCTTCAATTGAAGTAGGAAAAGAAGTAAGAATTATTATCTAGCAATTACATCTGAATGGTTACATCAGGATTCGATATACAGGGACTATGACCACATAATTTGTAACCTGAGAGCAATCTGATCATTACTAAATTCTATGTTGAACTCAAGTTTAATGGTTCATAAATTTATTGCCAAATTTAAATAGGTACTCAAGTGAGTTGGGTAGGCCTAATGCAGGCTATATCAGATCCAAATTGACCGTAACAATTCTGAAAGTTCAGAGCCATAAGTCAGTATGGGTCCTAGCTCCCAAGATAAGACCTCACATTCAATGGAGTATAGACTAAAGGTTGTCCAAGATGCATCAGAGGGATGCAGCACTTGGGAAATTAGATTTTACTTTAGTTGTCAATTTGCTGTATTTTCTTTAACGTACTTTCCTTTTGTTCTACTTATTTCGAGTTCTCAGCAGGTTATTTTGAATCAAGAGCCAAGATTAGAAGAGCTAAGATCTTGCTTGGCAACTTGATGAATATGATTAATGCAGTGGTAGTGTTTATGAATTAATGTTTAGAGTACAATAACTTTGACCACTTACCATACCTTGTGGAGGTTAGTTTCGGAATTACAGATATTTTAGGGTTTCTTTTCTTCTAAGTAGATGATCTCAGGGTTTTGTGTAACATATTTGACTTGGGAACTTAGATTTTATTTTAATTGTCTTTTCTTTCTTATTTCTGACTATTTTTTTCTCAGTGGGTTATTTTCAATCAAGAGCCAAAAGATCTTAGATCTTATTTGACAACTTCTCTTGAGGGGCATAGTTACTGCACTGATACTGTTCATGTATATTACTGTTCGAACTACAGAAACTGCAATCATTAACCATGCTTTGTGGGGTTGGTTCTGGAATTATGAAAAACTTGTCAAGGTTTCTTTACTTAAACAGGGGATATTAACAGATTGGATAATTGTTAATGGGATAGATGAATTCAATAATATATTTTGCTCTATTAGGGTATGATTCCACAGGGGAGGTGTGTTGAATTTCCAAATTGCATGGTTCAATTCTTGTGTCTGCTGCACTTCCAAATTGCATGGTTCAATTTGAATGAAATTCGGATTTGAGTTGAATTTTCCAGCAACCTATAGGTTGAGGTCATTCCTGAATCCTGGTAGATCCTACCTCGACTGTCCAACATCAGAGTCAAGCATAAATCCCATGAGACAGAACCAACACAGTTCAACACAATTATGTCTCCCAAAAACTTATATCCTGCCCAGACCCAAGTGATGGATTGCATTTGGATACAGATCCAAGACATAAAGCAAATTCAGGTCGGCTATGGGTCAAGCAGGATTGGGAGCAGATCAACCTGATTGCCATCTTAGCTGCACTCAGTATTGGATGGTCAGGTTCATGATCAGGTATGTTCAGGAATGAGTTAGATAATTAGTTGCTTAACTAGTGACAATAACACTACCATGCAATATCCTAGAGCTTAACAGGACATCAGATTTATTACATAAAATCTGCATTCAAATGACATGCTAATGGATTAGCTTCAGAATTCTCCAAGCAAAGAGATCTCTAGATAATCTGAAGCATTTTTTCTTTAGAACATTACCCATCCTAGGAAAAAATAGCTGCAACAAATAGAGCTTCCAATGATTCAGCATGCCGTAGTCACTCAAGAATTATGATCTGGTGAACCTTAGTTATGATATAGATGTTTAACCTGGGATTTAATGGACAAACTCGCTGGTAAAATTTTATGAAAACTTAAGTAGCTGAATCATGGCATGTTGACAACCATATCCATGGACAACAAACACTTCGAAATCTGTTACAAAGTACAGAGCCAGCATAATATTTCATTTCTAACGGACTGCAAATAGCTGAACAGAAGCAGCTAGCTTAGAGTGGTACCTTTTTAAGCTCAACCTTTGGTGGAGGTCCTTCACGGTAGAAGCTCGGCATGGGCGTAGCTTTGAAAGTCATGCTCTTTCTAAGTTGCTTAAGTGCTGCCTCTCGTTCTTCCTGGAAACAAGGCGGGGCAAATAACAAAGTTCTTATCGAATTCAGTATCAGCAGATCTTATATACCAATATTAATGTAGAAATCACAGGCTCCGAATATTTCCAGTCTCATATTTAATACAGTTGTCACGAAAAGCCCTAAACTACAGTTCCAACATCATGAATTTGTCCGGCATCAAAAAAAAAAAAAAAAAAAAGAACATGGAGACTGCACATTGTTTCCTCAAAATATAATCAGCATAAAACTCAACACAACTAAGTAGAAAAATGGTTTTATAATTACGGTAGGTATAAGATCAAGAAGGAAAAGTCATGTGCACAACTACCAAATATCATTATATGGACTAAATTATAGCCCACAGAAGTTTTATGGTCAACCTAGTTGTTTTCTCCTCGGTTATCTCAATCAGATTTGAGATATTCAATCCATTTAGATTACTTATCTATATTTATAACAACACCACTCACCTCCGCTCCCTCCACCACCTCCCCCACCCCAACCAGAAGAAAGATTCACACGCACACGCACACATGCACGCACACCAAAAGCAATGTTCAGATCCGATGGTGGTAAAAATAATAAATAAATGTATGGGCAAGGCTTTAAGCGAAACATTAACTAGCCAATTGAATCCTCTTGGTATCGACTTTATAAACCATTGTATGGTGCTCATTCTTTCAAAGGTTTTATTAGATCTGTTTACCTGGTTTCTGCTGGTAAGTAAACTACTCTATTGACGCTTCCATAATGCACCGAGCATGTGCATAACCTTCAATGTAGTTGCCCATTACTTTTTCAATATATGCAATTTCAGAGTTTCCTCTAAATGTATTGAAACTTTTCCTTCCTAATTTGCTACAGGTTCATCCTCAGCATTCTTATCCAAAACTCGCATCTTATGAATATACTAAGAGTCATTCAGTATCAATTACCCAATACTTTTGCAACATCATCAACCCATTATTACATCTAAACTTCCCTAATTTTCTCCATCAAACATCCAGTATATTCCCTGTTCAGATTTCTGATGTACTTGTTTGGAGGATTTATCAAGTCTTGATACCTCACTAATTTAATATTTCCATTGTTCAGTTTGTGCTATCATCCTCTAAACTTTTACAAGATTTTTTTTTCCTTTCCATCGCATTAGCCATGATCAATCTATATGTGTTATAGACCCCATATCTCTTTCAAGAGATTCAAATCACCTTACTAATCCTTAGCTCCTTTACCACC
The DNA here is from genome assembly GCA_000441515.1 of Elaeis oleifera. Lineage (NCBI taxonomy): Eukaryota > Viridiplantae > Streptophyta > Magnoliopsida > Arecales > Arecaceae > Elaeis > Elaeis oleifera. The sequence goes on along the minus strand of KE504997.1, from coordinate 420,390 downwards.
TCACATTTTTTCTACTTAATTGATCTCTCAATTTCCTCAAGCTGGATAGCAAACTTGTGACATCATTTTTGTTATATGACAGAATTTCTTTACCATCTCTCTCGCTGCTCCTCTTCTCACCCTTCCCCACACCTCAACCCTCGTCGACACCACCCTCAATCCTCCTCTCTCTCTCTCTCTCTTTCTCTCAGAGCCCTCCTCTCTCTAATGCACACCATCGGCAACAGCACCAACCCCTACTTGTAACCCTAGCCACATTCAGATCTAAGACATGGAAGTTGGTTTTTTGTCTGTCTATTTATCATCAAGCCAGGAACGATCTGAGATGAAGTGGACTTTTCATTTTTCCAATGCAGTGGACCTATGGAAGGTTAAACAGTAGCAATACTAATAGGCTAAGTCCAATTTGCACAAAATATCTGTTCCAGAAGAGATTTCCTTTGAACTCTACCAACCTAAGAATTCCCACTCAAAATAGGATTCCAAGGCATGTTACTAGGATCAAAGTTTTACGTCTCAGTGGGACAGGGGGTGTCCCAACCATCCCATCCCATCCCATCCCATCCCATTCCTAAGAGAAAATCATATCAGGATGAGGTCAGGACTTCGAAAACCATTAATGTAGGGAGAGAAGAAGAAAGAGGAAAGAAAAAAGGAAGGAAATAATGAAAAAGTGAAAGGAACAAGAAAAGAAAATGAAAGAAGAAAGGAAGGAAAGAAGGAAAAAGAATGAGAAAGAAGATGAAAAAGAAAAAGAAGAGAGGACGGAGAAGAAAAGCAAGAAAAAGAAAGGAAGGGATAAGAAAAAGAAAGAAAAAAAAAGAAAACAGGAAAGTAAAAAAAA
>KE504997.1:400118-419483 GCA_000441515.1 Elaeis oleifera | reverse complement strand
AAAAATAAAGAAAGAAGAAAAGGAGAGAGATGGAGGATATCTATCAAGGTGCATGATCGGGATGGCTGTCAGAATAGGATCGAACAGTGGAGTGTCCCATTCCAAGAAGACACCGGGACATCTCTATCCCACAAGATTTAAAACCTTACTAGGATTATATAATTTCATCTTGGGAAGTAAATTAGATGCGTCCAAAAATATGCCATTACCCAAATATATATATATATATATATATATATCCACAAAAGATACAATCAACACAACTATAAAATTAACATTGTACAATAAGAAGTTTTGCTAAACCCTAGATCTCTTATAACATGCATTAACATTATTGCATCTTCCTTCTATTTTTGTATTCTTTTTCACATATTTGTATTACTCTTTCTTTACATAGAATCCTGGTCCCACCATGTCTGGTCAAAACCTCTGCAGCTTGTGCTGAAACCCAATGCCTAGCAAAGAATGTTAGGGAATGTTGATAGCACTATGGTTTGCCTTAGACCCATAAACCACTCGGTACTCCTCCTCTAGCTCAAGCTCACAGGTGACAACCATAAAAATTTGATGTTCTCATTCCATCTTAGAGCAAGCTTCACTGTATCCCAAGATTCTAGCAAGGAATTAATCAAGCTAAGAATTTGCTCCTCTTTGATGGAGAATGATTTCATGCTCTCTAAGGTCAAAAATCATATCCAACATTATCCATATGTGTTGATTCATTGTAAGTCATGAAGTCTGATGTTGTGACCATTATCACTACATTTTCAAAAATAAATTGGGTATGAGCACATTTTGTTTATTTATTATTAATAGCCACACTAATCTATCATGATAGCAGTATCAAGCATAATATCAGAAAATTAAAAAATATATATTATTCAATCCTATTTTCACACAATGTTCTATGAATTTTCAAAGAAAAAAAAGGGAAAAATATGATTAAAAAATAATGAGGTAAGAGAGGCACAAACACTCAACCTCAAGATAACAGATCCAATGCACCACGTCTTCTATTTTAATTTCTTTTAAATATAAAATCTATTAAAATTCAAAAAGTTATGCCGATAATGTGCTAAGGCTCAAACTCTGGACCTAATGATACCTAAACAACCAGAAAACCCATGCCCTAGCCAACTGCACCACAACTCCCTCTCCATTTTTTCTAACTTAAGAGAAATTTTAATCAAGAAATAATATATTTTTTTGTCGAGATAACATATAATTATGCTGATTGTTGTCAGATATTTCTACGTTGGCAATAATCAGCATAATTTTGATCCTCGGCTATTGAAGCATTGTTCATCCATTAATCCTATTTTGAAGTAAAGTTTAGACTTGCCTCCCTTTCCAAATGTCTTGTGATTTCAAAATGCTTGTACGTCTATTCTACATGACTTAATTGGTTCGTGACTTTTTAGCACAATCAATCCTTATATGGATATTCCTTCCACACATTAATGTCATGTCAAGCTTGACTAGTCAAGCCACGCACCATTCATCTTCAAATTCAGACTCTTTCCAAATCCTACCCTGATTGGAATTTGAATGCAAAAGGTTCTCTAAACCATCCATGGTATCAAAATTCTTGGCAAGTTTCCACTTAAATTTCAAACCCTAGCAACAGTAATAGGCTAAGTAGTTTGCCTAGAAACTCAACCATCAAGCTTTTCTTCCATGGTTCCCTGGCCTCCTCGAACTCCTTTTTGTCAAACAATGATCTCGTGTACTGTTCCATGAGCTTCTCAACCTCCAACATAACTTTGAGCGTCACCCATTGTCTCCTTTATGATCCCCTAATAATCTCCAGCCACTGCAACTCAAGTTTAGACTGCTTCTCCGCCTCCTCATCTGAAAGAGAAACATCCTTACAAGCCTCCTCATCACCCTCCACTAAATCCCTAGGAGGCTCCACTGGCAGGCCCCTCAATCAAATCAAATATCCCTTTACTTGCCCTGGACTCGCTCACTTCACCCATAATCATCCACACACATCATTATTTCTGACCCTTCAAAATGGGATATAGGATGGTTAGTAAACTTTCTAAATGATAGTCATTAAGTTAGGAAGAAATCCTGAAATGTAAGAGATGAACAAGGATAAGGAGCAAGGTTGTGCTTGGTCTTCCATCCTCCAAAATGGCATGTAGAAGGGTTACCACTTGGTCTCCCCATCCTCCAAAATATAGAGGTAGCAATGTTAAAAGCTTCTTAAGTAGTAGTGACATTAAATTGGGGAAAACTCAAGGAATATAAGTGATGAACAAGGATGGGCAATCTAGTTGGCCTTCCCATGTTCAAATTTGGCATGGAAAGCAAAGTTTCAAGATGAATGGTGCTTGGTTTGATAGTCCAACTTGAAAGGATATTAATATGGAAAGGAAATATATGAGCCGTACTACACAAACCATAAAGCAATTAATTGCATTGTGTAGGACAAACTTACAATCATGCCATGACCATAAGACATTAGAAAAAAGAGGCAACTCTTTAAGCATATAGCAACTCTTCCTGTACTTAAAGTAAGATTAATGGAGAGACAATGCTCAATAGCCTAGGACCAAAGAGGTTAATGGTCTCTTTAACCAAATTCAGAGGATATGCTAGGTAGCTAATCTTTAATATTGCTAGCTTTTTCTTTTAGTAGGTTGTATCTCTATATCTAGTGCTTTAACAGTGCAACATACTTCGAAAGTGCTTAAATTATTTTCTCTTGTTTGTTTGCTTTAGGCCTTGTTTGGATTAAGAGAATTAGCGAGAAGAGAATAAGAAAAGAGAGAATACAAATCTTCTTTTTGACTAGGAAGAAAAAATAGAGATCCATCTTCTCCTCTTTGGTTATAAATTTAAGGAGAGAGGTGAAATTAAAAGTCTCTCATTTGAATAGCAAGTCAAGACAGAAATAAAAAAGGGGATAGAAATGATTTCTATCCAAATGGTATTCACTGCAAAAGTGGAGAGGTTCGGAGAGAAAAGAAACTCTCATCTCTTCTTTTCTAGTGTGTCAAAATTTTTCTTTCTTTTCCTTTTCTCTTCTCTTGAGTTCAAGATTCTCTTCTTTCTTTTTCTTCTCTTCTTTGGTATCCTTACTCTTGTTTTTCTCTGATATATCCAAACAAAGACTTAAAATGACCGTTAAATGATTAACTAACAAAATCCTTGACTATGATATGGCTACAATAGGAAAAGTAAGCTTAGGCTCAATCAATGGATTCAGTTGGTAAGTCATGTGGCTAAATTATATTAGAGAACAAACAAGAAAGAAGTGCAGCACTTGCTGGCCCTTGCCACATCGATACAACACATAACAGTCCATGGCGAAGGGGCACTTTCTGTCCCTCACAGCTGCCCTCACCTCCCCACCACCCTTGTGAGCATTATTACCAACCTCCAAGATGACTCCAATGAAGAAGCCCTAATGGCCCTCTCCATTTTTGCTTCTACCTCCACTTCGCTTCGCCTAGTGGCACTTACCTCTAGATTGCCATCACCACCCAGTCAAGCCAACACTCCACTAGTGATGGCCAAGGTGGTGAACACTTCTTGAGACCTAGCCATTGCATGCTGAAGATATTCATCACTGCCATTTAGCCCTATGTAGATCTACTGCATCAGAAAAATGAAGAGAGCCACTTCATGCCAGCCTGAGATCAGCCTATTGATAAATGGACATGCCCGATCTCCATACCCTAGATTTGATTGCAGCCATGGTCACTAGGAGAGTGCTGGTGGTGCTGTCGACAGTCTGGGTTAGAGGAAGGGGGAGAGAGAAGGGGGAGGGAGGGAGAGAAAGGGGGGAGGAGGAGGAGGAGGAGGAGGATGGAGATGATGTCAACAAGGGTAGAGCAGGGAAGAGTTAGAAGAAGAACAACCAGAGAGATGAGATGATAAAGAAATTCTATCAAATAAGAGAAATGATAAAGTTATGTTGCCTATTAATGGAGGAAGGATTAAAAAGTTCAGCCTTTTCAGAAATTCTAATCTTAACATATCATAAGGTTTAAAACTTGACTAAAACTAAGTTTGATCTTGCAAATATGTTCCCATTGGCTGATTAACCACAAAAAAGAAGCACCACAGTGCCCATGCACATGCATGTGAGCATGCACTCACAAATAAAATAGAAGAACTCACCAAAATGTGATGCTACTTAGATGTTCACCAAACTCTGTTAATTATACTGCTAAACCAATGAAAGTAACCCCATAATGGTTGCTTTCAGCTCAAACCAAGAAAGCCCTGAAATTAAGATCAATTCTAGATCAATTTCGATTGGGATTTCCAATTCGGCTGCATGTCTTAAGAAAGTAATGCATGCACTCAGAAAGCTGCTCAGATGTCATCTAATGGATGGGCAAAATGACACATAAGCAAATGTTATAGCTGGGTCACAACGCTAGCTATACGAGCCTTAGCAATGAATGCAGTTCCTAACATCGAACATAACTTCATCCCTCTTCATCTGAAATTTGTCCTAGCTATGCAATCCCAGATGGTTGTTTCCTCATTGCATTGTTATGATTTGTCAAACCAAGAAGGCAAATTTCTCTACCTCATGAATGTATTTATCTTTCAAAGTGAGCAGCTCTCTTTTCTAGAATCCAACATGAATTTAATGTGTTAAGCAAGTTTAATGAGTCACAAGCCAGTGATAAGAATTTCTTAAACTTCAGTGGATCATAAGTCGATTGTTGAAGTGGAAACCATATCAACAGGACAAGGCTTGCTGAATTGAGGTTATAAAGGTAAATAGTTGATCAAAAAACAAATGTGGTAGTAACTGATGGAAACTGTATACAAGCTTAGTTTTTTGTGGCCTCTCTTAAGTAGCAGGTAAAATACATATGTGAAAACTCCAATTACACATTATAGTAGCTTGCTATCTAATGACTTGGAGCATGTCAAAAACTCAATATTACAAATACAGATGAAAAACATAGAGTAATTCTTTGTGCACCCCATGCGGTGCAGCAAAAATGCACCGCCCACCTTATTGGGCCACATAGCCACCGCTTTCCAACGCAGCCTGCAGTTTCGCTTTTTCTTTTGAAATTTTAAATGACGAAAACGCCTCTTTTTTGAAAAAAATTGATATCCTTTGGTCATATTATAACATCATACGGTCAAATTATGACATATTGCACAACATGAAGTCATAATTTTTTTTCAGAAGTCATAAAGAGTAAAGAACATTTTCATCATTGAAAATTTATGAAATTTTTAAATGATGAAAATGCCCCTCCCTTCTTTATGATATCCTATGGCCAAATTATGACTTGCTGTTGTGCAGAAAGTCATAATTTGACAACAGAATATCATAATTTTTTCAAAAGAGGGATATTTTCGTCATTCAAAATTTTAAATGAAAAAATAGAATTACAGGTATTAAATGCATGTTGGAAGATAGTCGAATCAGGTGGGCTGTGTATTTTGCTGCACCACGTGCGGTGCACGAAGACTTTCTCAAAAACATATAAGATGCCATCTTTCTCAATACTAAGAGACTGAGATGGTATTTTCTGTAACAAGAAATGAAAGATTGCTCCACAAATAGATACAAAGGCCTCTTTTCTAGAGTTTGAAAATTCCTGCAGCCACTGTGATTCACAATGTCCAAGATGGGACATGGAAGTTAAGTTCCCTATAGAGCAACAAATTAAGGGCTCTCACGCACTACATCCAACATTGAGTAGCTTCTTCCTAGATAAAGAATGTAATTTGGCACTTCTAGAATGATAAGTGCTAAGTATATATTCATTGCGTTAGATGTTTCTAAGAATTAAAATTTTATACATGCTACTAGAGTTACTGCTATAAAGTCATTTAGGTATATGCATTAAAAGTTATTCCCCCAAAAAAGGATCACTTTTAGTTCAAAGAAGCAATTAAATAGAGCATCCACTTGCCATGTATTGGGTAGAAAGAGCATACAGAATACAAAACAAGTTAATTACAAGGATGGACATTAATGGTTAATAAAATGGATCAGCTGCTTTGCATACAACCATGGTTTGATGCAAATTGGCAAAGTTGTAACTGTCCTAAAGAAGAAAGGTACAAAATAGTTCACAGAACGAAGCACAGACTTTCTGCAAACCTAAACAGCCAATGACTTCACAGATGATACAAAGAACATCAGATCATTGTTACTCATGGAATTGGAAAAAGGATGTAGCATATGATAGAGAAGATTTCAGCTTCTACATCAAAAGGCCACTAAAAAAACAGCATTCCTGATATCTCAAAATCTAAGTATTGATGGATAAGGACTTCCAGTATGGTGATAATGGCAACTTCTAACAGCACTAAAATACAAAAACCTCTACTTATACTCCACCTAAGTTTATTAAATTGCAAGATGAACAAGATGTCACATAGTTCTGTTCAAAATTTAGGTATGTTGATACTCCACAAATTAAATATTTTGAGATGTTTTGAAAGCAAACATGGTAAAACAAAAGGTTGTGTGTAGATCTAAATTTTAGTAAAGGTTGTGTTCATCCCAAAGACACATAAAATACAGATTTTTAACCTATCAAAGGACAAACAATACAAAGGATCTAGGAAAAGGGAACATAAGTTAAACTTCTGTAGCATTTTTTTCCAAACAGACAAGAAGCAAAAGTACCTTGGTCCTAGCTTCACACTGGTTTTTCTCAGCCTCCAAAGCTTGATGCTTCTCTTCTAACTTCAAATAAAACTAAGAAGAAAGAGGGAAAATAACACATAAGGTTTCTTCGCAGCAACTACAAATATTTACAATGCTCAAATATTAAAGATGAGTAAAAGACTACCTCCTTCCGCTTTTCTGCACGTTCACTGCATCTGAAAACAGGTGCAGATGCGACTGTAAACCTGCCTTTTAATGTTCTCACTGATGCAGCAGTTCTATACATGATTTAGGATGCTTATACCAATTCATACAGAAAAGAAGAAAAATAAACAAATCATCAAATAACAACCAAACAAAAATAGCAAGAGGATACGAAGAGGCAATAGAGCAAGCATCCTCTTCATCCAGGTGCTTTGTATTATCAGGATGCAAAGGATTCCTTGATGTGAGCGTTGGGGAAGTCTGCAATGTATTAGAGAACCGTCGCAAAATTCAGAATCTTCTCTATTTGCAGTAACCTTATGAGTTTCTATATATTTGATTCTAAAGTTCAAAATTTATAATTATATTAGTCATAATTTAGTAAATAAGAGATGTGGCTAGAAAATGCCAGATGACATGATACTAAATATTTGCTCCTGTCATAGAGAGCTTGTATCACTTCAGTTCAAAAAGGAACTCTAAATAAAATCGAATTAGTGCCCAACATGGAAGGACGACACTTTTGAGTTGTGCTAGAGATTGCACCTGTCTACACATATATCACTTCTTCACATACCAAAATTCTTAAGTTACAACTCACAGTCTTCCTGTATGTAGAAATGCTCATATCACACTCATTGACTGCAAGTATGCAATATATCTGATGCTACCAACCCAGAACAGAATAAACAATAAATTAAAAGGACCCTCAGCATAAAGGAAACTCTTCTGTCACAGAGTAAACAAAGAGTTATGATTTCTTTTTTTTGCAGGAACAAGACCAGAATAAAATCAGAACATGCCACCATAATTATTTATTTGTATGATCTATCCACATATGTAAGCATAATAACTAGATAAATTTTAGCATGGATCAATGAAGACTACTTTTATTAAAAACATTGAGTCATAAACTGGAAGCGTTGCATTATGTAACTTATGATGATCTCCCAAGACAATGTTTTTATATGGATTTCAGAAAATGATCAGAAAGAACAGATGGAAAATCGGAATATTCAGAATTACCTGAATCTTCTTTGGCATATTACGTGCTTGTTGGCTGTTCACATCAGCAGATCCATTGCCATTCCCAGCAATATTAGCAACAAACAGTTCCCACCAGAAGCATGCTTATCGGTTGCAAGAGCAAATGGTTGAGGAACAATGCAGTCGGAACTTATTTCTCCAACATTAGCAGATTTTGGGACTGTTTTAATGGGAGAATCAGCGTTCTGATAATTATCTGGCTTCTGTTCTACACAGTTCACTTTTTCCTTCTCCAACGAAACATCATTTAAATTTGACTTCTTAAAGCAGGACAGTTTGTCTTCCTTGGGAAAATCCACATCTTGATGCACAGAGAGATCCTCAACAAAACTATCTATTGTATCCCCATTTACTTTGTGTTCTTCTAGTTGTCCGTTTATATGAGAGTCTTGAGGATCAGGAATGTCCTTCCCAGTTTCATCAAATGCAGAAAGCTCCAGATGTTTATAAGAATAGTCATCAGGCTTCTCAGGGTCATCACTGGCTGAACATATGATAAAACCTTCTGATTCTTCACCAGTACAAATGTCTTTAACTTCCTTTCCCATCTAACTACGAGAAAAATAGCAGAAATATCACATTGTCTGCAGATCGAATGACTACTTATAGAGAGACTATGCCAAAACTATTTCAGCATGTGGACTTACTCTAGCAGAAAGACTAGTGTTTTCAGATAACAAACTTATAGATGGGATAAACGTGTAGAGACTTGCAAAGCACGCATGCATAAAGCGATACAGAAGGACATCAAAAACCAATATCACCAATATGCAACCCAGTTACACAACTTTGATTTGTACCATTCCGTAATGAAGTCAAGCTTATTGGGTTGACGGTAAAAACAGATGATTTTCCAACTCTTTTATGTTTTAGCATTATCAGTAATGGACTCTTCATTAATAATGGACTTCTACCAGAATTTCAAAACATTCAAAGAAATGATGATCGCTTAACAATCAATTAACGACATCCAATCATGATATGTTTAGAATCATAAAATAAAGAATTTAAGACAAGTGGGCAAAACTGTTCGCAGTAAAGTACATCATCAATTAGTAATGTCTACAAATATATTCACTAACATCACTTCCGACTGCATCATTAGGCATTGCAAAAAACATAAGCAAATCACAAAAAGATAAGTCTACAGAGGAGCATATCAAACATGTTTTGGATATAAGGCAGCATTTGCTACCAAAAGAATGAATGCAAATAAACGATCCACTTTCGCTTGAGGGTCATCAATCTTTTCATAGTTAAACATAAAAGTAGCCAACAAAGTGAAACTCCATAATTTCTAATCAGATCAAACGTACAAATGGAGAGTTTGAAAACATATGTAGCATTCTACAAAGAGAGATAGCAGAAGAGAGAAATTAGCATTTTTCAGGTCAAGAAAATGCACATTTCGCTTGCATCTGACAATATTTGAAATAAAGGATAAAAGCATGAAAATCTAAGGCTGTGAAGTTAAACAAACATGAATCGTCGCATTACAAAATTCTACTAGGCGAAGAAACACAAAACTGATGGAAGCATCCGCCATTAATCCCTCGAGCCAGATATAATCTTGCTGAATATGTACATTAAGGAACAATGGAAAAGATGTAAAGAATAGAAGACTCTTATGGTGAAAATCCACTGATGGACAATCCCCTACCAAAACCCCAACTAAAACAACGAAAAAATGCAACTTTCGGCCAGATTCACATGAAATCTGAACAAAAACCAACGAATCTCACAACCCCATCGACCGATCCACAAAAACCAACACAAAACACCTCCTTGCTCGAAGAAATTTCTGCCACATTACAGTATCAAAACAAGAAAGAGATCAAGAACCAAACAAACAAGAAAATGGGAGAAATCAAGCAGAATGCTGGCAATACCTTACGCTCTTCCTCCCAAGCTTCGATCCAAGAGGACTCACTCCCTCTCTCTCTCTCTCTTCCTGATGTCGTCCTCGTCGCCTCTTCCTCTACCTCATTCACTCTCGCTCCTCTCTCCCCTACTCGAGGCTGGCCGACGGTGGTCTCGGTTACGGAACTAATAGCTGTTACGGTATTTATAGCTGGGCCCGCTCTAACGCCGTTACTTGACGGCGGGTTTTCGAAATCGAAGGGCGTGAGGTAAAAACCTGGCCGTTTGATTTAACTTCTCCTCGCTCCCACTGAGTTCGAAAATTTCGGGCGAATGCTTCGTTTCGGCGGGTGTCCGGTCACCGTCTTCGCAGCATGCTCTGCTGGCTGTTCTCTCCTGGGGTTGACAAAATATATACCAATCCACCTGACTCGTGTTAGATCCATCGTAAATAAATTTAATTTAAATTAAATAAATTTAAATTATAAATAAATTAATCAATTAAATTTATTTAATATTTAAAATATATTTAAATTTTAAATATATAATTTATTTAATTTATTTAATATTTAAATCGAATTGAATAGAAAATTTATTTAATTTATTTAATCTATTTTAAAATTTATTTAACCTGTTTCTGATCCATTTAATCCGATCTATTTAATCCGTTCAAAATTTATTTAATCTGTTTAAAATTTACTTAATCTGTTTGTGATCTATTTAATCTAATCTGCTTAATCGGTTTAATCAATTTAATTTATTTAATAAATAAATTAAATAAATCAGATTGAGTTACATGTTTAATAAATAGATTAGATTCATATTTAAATTTTTGATTTATTTAATAAATAATTAGATTTAGATTAATGATTTTGATCCGATCAACGTTGATCAAATCCGTATATAATCTGATCCGATCCAATTATCATCTTTACTCTCACTTGCTTGGAGTCGAGACTTGAGTTTTAGATGGTAGAGATCATTGTTTCCTCATTGTTACCTGTTGTGGCATCTTTATTTTAGTTGCATCATGAGAAACTAACCCCTCTAATCACTCAGCAAGCGTTATTATCAAGTTGTCCAAAGGATGAGATGCCCAAATTTTACCTGAATAAGAGACCTAGTCTGACTTTGGGGGAAAAAAAACTGAAAAAAGGCATAGACAGAGAATGAGAGAGGGAGAGAGTGAGAGGGATAATTTGAATTTCAAACTGGATAGAAGCTGCATGTGTGGATTCCAACAATTCATGTCCTTTTTTCTTTTTTATAAGAAACAATTCATGTCCTTAGTACATGGCCCTGTAATCAGGTTAGATCTAGGTTAGTCTAATTTATATATGTGGGCATGTCAAAGTTTGTTATATGGGATTACAAAACTTGGTCAGATATGGGTTTGTGGATCTAAATAATTTAGTTTCTTATCACATAGTTTCAAATTTGAGTTGGAACCCCTCCACTGTGGACCAAAATGGACCGGATTGGCTCCCCAGTCATGGATATTTGTCACTTATATAATTTTCATAAATTAGCGGCCCCACTCAATACATTAGCTGGTAATTTTGTGCTGGACAATTCAGTCATGGTCAATGCGTCAATTATGGATGGTCATGGTAAGAGCGCCAACTTTCTCTAATTTAGTCTCAAATAATATAGTTTCAAATTTGAGTTGGAACCCTCCAATTTGGACCAAAATGGACCGGATCGACTCCCCAATCATGGGTATTTGTCACTGATATAATTTTCATAAACTAGCGGCCCACCCAATACATAGGATGGTAATCTTGTGCCGGATAATTCAGTCATGATCATTGCACCTGTTGGAGTAAACTGATCGACCTTCATAAATCGACCGATCTCCGACACACACCGACCGATGTCCGACTCTGATCCACCAACAAACAGACAATCCTGAAAGCGACTACCGACTATATATCGGCTGAGCAGACTGACAATGCTTTCAACCGACCGACCGAACCCTCTTTACCGACTTAGTATCGATAAGCAGCCGATGTTCGGACTCTACAGACAACAGATTACGACCGTTGGTATCTCAAATCTGCTAACCGACAGTCAACCCTCGACATTTAGTCAGTCGGCTTATTCAAGTATAGTATAACCGTCTCAGATGATTATCCTACGAATATCACGGCGTAATCCTCGGAGATTGACAACCCATAATGGGATTGCAGCTTAATGATTCTATGCCACTAAATGCGGGATCATATCTAACGGTTACAACTATTTTTCTCTATAAAAAGAGAGATAAAGCAACAGTAAGGGTAAGCCAATTTTTATATGCTGAGCTCTATCTCCATTCTTAAACTATTGCTGTCCAGTCTCACCCTCTAACTTAGACATCGGAGGGTCCTCATCGAAGACAACTCCGATCAGCGCGGACTTTATTTTACAGATGCTCGTTTTCGACAAACAGACGATGAGGGGATTGACAGTAACAGCACCAATTATGGATAGTCATGGTCGGAGAGCCAACTTTCTCTAATTTAGTCTCAAACTAGAAAGGACTCAAACTCTTTAAAATTAGAGCAAACCTAAGTTACCACATCTGAAATTTTTCATATCTTTATAGTTTATATTATCTGAAGTGTTAATATTTGTTCTGAAATCTAGTCAAATTTCTAGGTTGAATTGCTTTATGTTGCTTCGATTAGGTTTGATTGACAGCTAGATATTTTTAGACCTCATATTAGTTGTTTATTTCTCCTTGGAAACACCAAGAGATGGGTCAAGTCATGTTGGGTCTAGTCATATCAAGTCAAGTAAGTTGAGCCACATGGATCAAGTTGGGTAGGTTAGGGTTGGGTGACATAAAGTAGTGTTCTGTTTGAATCAATCCAGTCAGGAGACCTATGGGTGGGGTTCCATTGAGGAGTTCTAAGTCAACATCGGTCAGATTAGATATATGTCAATGCTGTAAATGTCCTTGTTCTAGTGATCCTGCTTGAACTAATTTGAGGCATATTAGTAGTCTCTATGATCCTTCAACTTTTGCTTGCCCTCTTCTTCATGGAAATTACCACACAAATAAGAAGGTCAAGCGTACACAAAAACCTATGCCTTTTATACTTCAATCCATAAATGAATGCTTCAAGGTGAGCTTTGAAAGACAAATTTAGATGGAAGCAAAAATGATTGGAATTTGATTATTGGTCAAGGATTTTAAGAACAAACTGTTTCATGGAAAAAGCTATAGGTCATCAGTTACTCATCACTGCTCAATTCAGCCAATGATGTGGAGTTTGGTGATTGTCTAAGCACAAGCAAGGCTTAGCTAACATTACCAAACCCCACTATATATGGCATCATTCTTGCTTGCCACATCCTAGATAAATTGAGTGATCATTAGCAAGCGATTGATAGCAGCATTTCTTCCCTGGTTGCTTTTAGAAAAGAACAAAGAAAATTGTGTACCTACCACTATTGTAGAGATAGATGCTGGTATGTTCTTTTGTGGATAAAAATTTTATCTAAAAATTTATATTTATCTAAGTAAATATTTTTCAGATAATATTTAAATAAAAAAATAATTTATCCATATTTTTTATGCATGAAAAAGTAACTTCGAAATCTGTTATCCATATTCTTTTGCATTATTATTTTTCTGGATAAGTTATTAAAATTTATTTATATTTTTATAATATCTTTATATTTTTAGGTTTGAAAAAAATGGACAACTGAATTATTGAGCATTGAATGACGGAAGCTTTGGAATGAGGTGGGGCATCTTAAAAATAAATTAAATATCTATTCTACTAACTGATAGAAAATGATTTAGCCATCTTTTAGATGGATAAATTTTTTCTCATTTTATGGATAAATATTACTCATGGGAAAGTAAATTATCTATCTTAAAAAAACGTACGAACATGGATAAATTGATCAATAAAAAATTAATCAATTTTTATGATATTTATCCATGAGAAAATACCTCCGTATTGTATGCACCAAATGCAATTGGACCGCATCAAATCCCATAGTGGATAATATGCCATGCTACCCCTTATATTTCATCAATTTCTGATCGTGCACTCTCCACCATGCATATGCTCTGGGATTTGCCCTGGTTCACTTGCACTTGGTGCGTGCAATAATTTCTCCAAAGAATGGGCCCTTAGGTTCAGTATTAGCTGAGTGAAAAATTGAAGAGACTAAACTTTACTTACAATTTAACTTTAACACAGTGATTATGTGGTTTAAAGGGAAAAAAAAAAGAATTCATGGGCACATTTCTCGATAAGAATGTGGTATTACTTGTTGGAGAGGAGTTAGAACTCTAAAAGCTCTCATGTTTACATCGGCTGTAAGATATGATGGCAAGTGGTTTAGAACTTGATAAACATGATGACGAATCACTAGAACTAGCTTGGACGGGCTTTCAGAATATCCAGCTTAGGTTTTTAATGTGACCTCCTTTTTGTTCCAAGGAACAAGATCTATTGGATCATTTACAATACTTCCATTGGACAAGCCATCACCATAGAATAGAGCTGATAGATCTCAAGAACCAAGGAATGACAAAAATAGGCTAACAAACCTGCACCAGATGTATCCAAGATTCGTCAGAGTTAGATGGGATCTCAAGATCTACAGATAAATAATACGTAAGGATACAAACAGGCTTAAATTGACTTAGCCTATTCAGAATTTACAATGGGGCAAACCCAATAACCATACCTAAAGTAGTGTACCTAAGATAGTATTAAATTAAGGTCAAATTTGTCTGTGGCAGGTCCATTTACATAAATTAAAGGATGGAAGCTATAGAAAGGTCGAAGGCTCTTGGAAATTGGTACGTGGTTTTCATTTTCAAATAAATGACCAATGCAACATGTAACCCTGAGCTAGGTCTAGGTCATCATGTAAATCTCAGTTCAACACTGATTAATCGAAGCCAAACATCCATGAATGTTCAAATTTCGAATAGCTTAAAATGGTCGAATTGATCGGCCAACTCGATTGCTTGATTGAATTTCATATGAATTTCTGCATCTTGGAATGCAAAATGGTTGAGGTCAAAAAAACTGATCAAATGATAAGTTGACATAGATCCTTGCCAAGCTTGTTGCACCTTTTTTAATCTTGAATCTACCCATATCTTAGAATACAAAACATGGACTAGCTTCAAGAAAAGTGTTAGAATTTCAATTAAAATTTCTCCTCCCTTTTTAAAGAAACTTCCTTGGATTTTCATATGGTACTATTTTGATGAATAATTAAAATGCCAAATAACAACACAACCCTGTCCTGTAACTGCTGTATCAAACATGATTTTAGCTTCCCAACAGCTGATGGCAGTTGGATATCCCTTTACAACCGCACTTTAACTGTTGTAATGGCCATTAGCTATGCCCATATGTACTTTTGACCATTATATCAGTCCAAAAGACATTGCTTAACTGACATAGAACCTCTCTTTAAAGCAAGGCTATGATGATGCTGAACAGATCTCTTCCATTATTAGCTTTTAGCAGTACAAAGATAAATATGGCTGTCATTTTATTGATTCAAAATATACTAATCATTATAGTAGGATTTATTTACTGTTAGGATGCATTTAGTTTGAGATCGAAATTAAATTAGAATAAAAATAGGATAGCCATATTCTCCAATGTCTATGGTTCGTGATTGAAGTTAAAATTGAAATTAGAATGAGATTTGAATATTAAAATAGAGTTGGAATTGAATTTTGAAGGATTGGAGCGTTCCATTTCTCTCAAATTAAACAAAATTGAGATTCCTCACATTCAAGTGGCTTAAAGGGAAAATCACTCGTACCCGAGCCCAACTAACCCCATCCCCACAAACAAATCCAACCCTTTAAAATAGTACCTATTTCACTGGTTATTAAATTACTATCCACCAAGCATACGCATGCCACATAAAACATATTTTGATTTAATTTATTTAAATCAAGAGTAGAAATATTAAACAACGGTTATTGCAACATTAAGATGGCCATACGAAAAGGTTGTTATTCCCATTATTAATATTTTTTCTAAGAAGATGAAATGCCACTGAAATCGCCATAACTGCTGTTCATGCAAACCTTCCTCTTGCAGCGTGGCCTCCGGACCGTCTGAAGGCATGGCCGATGGATTTTTAGGTTCGTCGTCCAATCCCGTGAGGAGAGTAAATGCTCACTGTTAACCTCAGAGGACCTCAATTAGTGTCACCAAGGAAGGTTAGAACTATTATTAGTATTGTCCCTGTTGATTTATACTCTCTATCTTTTAAGACAAAGGAGTCACACCCTTAAATGATTAGATATTGGATAAGATGTGATGCAGTATGTACACCATATTTGTGGGAGGACCACCTGTGATCCATGGGTTTAGTTCTTCTCATCTATGAACCCCTTCTCATAGGTTGTAGGTGAACTCCTCCTTTCATTGGCCCCACACTTGGTACCTTCTGCATCCTTTTCCTTGAGCTCTACCTGTTATGGTAGTATTGGCTAAGTACCTCATGGTCCCAATTTGATGAACAGTACATAGTGTGTCCATCTTACTGGAATGAGACGTGCTTGGTTTCACAATGGCAGCTGGCTCCACAATGTATTGCATCATGTCAAATGATTTTAAATCTTGTTATTTGATTTCAAAAGCCATGCCAGACTTGTTTACGTTTGTGCACTACCTAACACAGGGTCCACGAGGAATAGAAATGAGATCCTCTGACCCATGGGTTGGATATGGAAACCATTATTAAATTGTTTGGTGAGTGTGCAAAGAAGTGAGTTTATCAAATATTGGTAAGACATTGTAGACTTGATACACACTTGGTTAGGTATTTGAACAATACAGGATCCGTGTAGGTGTGCTTTCATCTCATATTAATTATACAGTGTAGAGATTTTGGATACTTAAAGATTAAGGAATCGCATAGCATGACTCTTTTTGAGACCGATCATGAGCTGATTACGATATTTCTATTTTTAATTGTATACTTATTTGACAGAGATGTTAGGATTTAAATAGAATGACTTTGTGAGGAACTATATGGGGCATGCATTTAATACCGCATCTATCTTTCACTTGAAGATTTTAGGTACTTAAACAAAATCACGGGACTTCGGCTAATGGCATCTGTTTAGTCGTTTTAAGTGAGGCACAGGTTTGTTACCAATGTTATATCGAATTCAACTTGAAGCCATGTAAATTTATGACTAAAGTTGCATCTGGTAGCTGGCAATCTATTCAGATTATTGATAATTTAATATGGTAATCTGGATTGGATTACTGTGTTTGGTATACTTTTTAGGTGATAATTCAGATTGCCTCCCATGAGGCAATCCGCAGGATTGCTGTTGGAAAGGAGTGGCTATCTAAATTACTATTTTTTGGCAATGTTATAATAAAATTATTGGACAAATTATTCTTAAAAAAATCACACAAACCCATTGCCCAACCCTCCTTTCTCCACCCACCCCTCCGCGTGTGCCCGTGGCCCACGGTTCCTCCACCCTTATCTCCCACCACCCCTATGGTTCCTCCACGCCCATCCCCACCACTCCCATAGCTCTACTCACGCCTGCCCCTCCTCACCCCCCAGTGCCCGCGATTCCCCATACCTCTCGGTCCGTCACTTCTCCGTACCACCACCACACCCACATTACTCCCATTACTTCTCATCAAAGAAAAAAGAGCACCAAGATAAAATTATTGGAGGTATTTTAAAAATTTGATTTTATATTACCGATTATCTGATTGTGATACCAAACATATCAATCAAGATTTTCAATAATTTTACTGTAATATTACATGTGTGTACCAAATACAGTAATCAGCGTTACTGATAATTTAATAGTAGCAATCTATCCTGAAGGCAATCTACGCTATCTTTTAAGGTTGCTTGGTAATGCATCAAACACAACTAAGGGATATTGTAACGTGGATTCTTTTAGCACTGATGAAGAGTCATTGTAGGCTTAAAAACAGAGGAGCATGCAATGATCCAGGGCATTAGATAAGCACCCAATGGTCCCATTTTATCAACAGTGCATATGTTCTGTAAACTGCTTATTGGAATGAGACGTGCCTTTTTTTTTTTTTTGAGATAAACTGAGACGTGCTTGGTTTCACAATTGCAGCTGGCTTCGCAATATATTGCATCATGTCAAATGACTTTTGATTCTTATTTATTTGATTTCAAAAGCCAGGCCAGCCTTTTTTTTTTGAGTAAAAAGCCAGGCCAAACTTGTTTTATGTCTGTGCACCACCTAACACAGGGTCCACGAGGAGTAGCAATGAGATCCTCTGACCTATGGGTTAGACATGGGAACCACTATTAAATTGTTTCGAGAGTGTGAAAAGAAGTGAGTTTATCAAATATTGATAGACAATCTGGACCTAATACATACTTGGTAGGTATTTGAAATAATATAGGACACATTTAGTTATGTTTTCATCTCATATCAATTGTGTAGTGTGGAGATCTTGGATGCTGATTGCTTTTTTGGATTCTGGAGACGGCCCAAGGTTGCTTGTGAAAGCCGACCGAATTGGGCCCATTTTGGATAGAGTCAGTAGATTTAGCTGACTTATGATTGCGATCCTTTGTTTGAGCTCCTACCATAGGGATGAGACTATGGAGTCATGGCTGGTGCAGACTCCACAAGGTTCATGGCCATTGACTGCCGAGATCGTGGATGGCAAAAGATTATCGAATCTATCCCTTCCAATTTCCTTCCGAAACCCTCTTTAAATCCCCTCGTTCTGTATGATGGATCACCATCGAGCCTAATTAGAAATGGTGGAGGACTCTTAACCTTTCGTCAACAAGATTGCTTTAACAAGGAGAAGCTCCGAGAAAAAATTTCACCTCTTTGGCCCAAGGTTAAAATAGTAGAGGACCATCTGGTCTGATGTTGTAGGTTCGATTGTTGACATGATAGAAGCTATTTCCATCCTTTTACCAAGCTGATGTCTATTGCTCTAGCCATCATTCATCTTGATCATCATAATATCTTTAGTTTAATGTGATCTAACCTTTTTTGTAACTCTGGAACAATGGGTTATTTAATACTCTAAACCAATGCTCAAAGAGGCAAGAGGGTGCACTCTGATTAAGCTTGCCAGGAGATAGGAAGAGCTTCAGACATAATGATCTTAGTAATGTTATTAGTTTTTCTCCAATGTCAGATGGTAGATGAATCCATATATGTAACCTAGATCGGAGTTGAGGAAGAAACTTTGAGCATGTGAAATGGACATTCCATGATTTCATGATCATTTTATCATTTTTTTGTATACATAGATATATGGGTTAATATAATAAGGGGTCACCATATCAATAATGATGGGTTGTGTAGGGCTTTATGCTTATCTTAGATTTTATAGCCCATGTTCTCTTTATGGGCTATATGAAGGAACCAGATCTAGGGCTTTAGGGTTAGATCTTGAAACTTTTTCAAGATCATGCAGCGGAAGACTAAAATAAATCAAAATTTATTTTTAAAATCAGAGAATCCCTAGATCTAAGATCCTATTACATGATTATTACATAGTATTAAATCAGAATTAAATATATAGAGCATGAATTACATGTTGATCATATCAACATGTTTCTATACTACATCTAATGTATGTATTAAACAATAGATCAGATCTATTACCTTGCAAGTTAGA
>KE504997.1:371003-394942 GCA_000441515.1 Elaeis oleifera | reverse complement strand
TCGACAGCAGAATACTCTGGAGTTGGTCACGTTCAATGATGATGTACCCTTACATCTCATCTGTATGCCATACCAGTGTCTCCACACTCCTTGGTTAAGAGGACAACCAACCCATATGGCCTACAGCGACCTATGCTCGATAGAAGCTGTCGTCCTTATTAACAGCCTATCATTTGGTCGTGAATAATTTTAAGGACTAATCGATAAATCCTCTCTTTATTGAATCTAAATAGTCCTAAGGACTTCATCATAACAACGGAGTTAATTAGAAGATGAAAGCTTATGATGAAAATATCAAATATATTTTATTTATTAACAAATCAATTACAATACTTGGTTGTTCAACCGTCAACAGCTTGACGATTGGCTTTTGGGACATATTTTCCAACACTATATTTGCTGATTGCTCTCTTTTTCTAGGGCGCTCTCTCTAAGAGAAATGAATTTGCTCATCACTTGTCTCTAGACCTGCTTATCAGGTGGGTTGGACTTAGCCCCATGTATGATCAAATTTGCCTGCCTGAGTCTGGTAGCTTCAGGTTTCAAGCTAGGCCTTAAGTTTTCGAGACCAAGTGGGCTTTCTAGATCAGCATGAGGATAGGTTGAGAGCCACACATTGGCGATGGTGGTGGAATCCTTGTGCACCTTGGGGAGGAGGTGCATGCAGGTCAGAAATTTAGTTGTAGAGGAAGATAATAAGATATAAACATCTGTTTTTCCAACAGGGCAGGGGATTAGAAGGAAGGATAGAGGCAAGGGTGTCAAGGATGAGGTGGGCTGGTCGGAGCAAATATGGAGGGCCTCAGTTAGAGCCAGGGCACCGACACGATCGAGGCAGGGAGAGGATAGGCCAAGGAGCTTGTTCTAGAGGGGCCTAGGGTTAAGGTTTGTTGGAGAAGATAAGCTTGGGGATAGGGGAGGAGGTTGTGCTCAAAGGTCTTGTGGTAGGGCGGAGGACGAGACGAGATGAGAGGAGAGGAGGAGAAGAGCCCCTCCTTTGCAATTGGGTCAGTTCGAGGACAAAGAAGACAAGGAGTGGTGGTGGCTTGGTGGGTGATTGAGCCAGGGATGTGAGGAGGCAATAACTAGATGTTGCCTTCTTTCCTCAACTAAGTGAATCGGGTAGGTTGGGCACCAAATCAAACAAGTCATGGGCTATATTTATATTATATAAATTTTGGGCTTGGGCCAGGCTAAATAAAATGAATTCGGTTGTTTAATGCCCGGGCTCAAATTTCAAGCTAGACCATACCCGCTAGGCTTAAAATCCACGCTTAAGCTTATCCAAAATATTTTAGGCTCAGATGGGTTGGGTAGGCTATCTGACATTTAAACAAGTCTACCTATCTCCCCTCTCTAGCTACTTTAGATAAGAGCGGCAGGGTTTCATACCTTATGATCATGAATTTAAGGATACTACCTTGATCTTTTTCTAGAATTTAAGACCGGTTAGTATCATAGATTACTTGAATTGCCAGTGATTATATGCATAGGGCTTTCTTCCACTATGAGCAACTACCCCCAATCAGCCTCAATTGCTACTTGAATTATTTCCAAAATTTTGTTACTAGTTAAGGAAGATCATTGTAAGCATAGTTGAGGAGGTTAAAACAGCTTTCATTCCTAACCAATGTATATAATATATTGGTATTTTGGTAAAGATAAATTCCATCTAGATATGGTTAAATTCATAATGGTGCATCCAAGAATATGTAATCATACCATGGAGGTGGTGTTTGGTGACTCAAATGGGATCATTATGGTGATCTAAGGTCACCAATGATCTAAACCCTAAGGTGATTTAATCCCCAATGGTCTAAGAACACTAAGTCATGGTCCAATGGTTAAAAATCATATAAATATATTATAATAAATATTAATAACTTTATTAATATATTAATTATTAATATATTTCATAAAAATCTTTATTAGTCCAATAAATTATTAATCTTATAAAATATATTAATTATTAATGTAGAAATAATATTTTATTTATATCTGTAATATATTATTTTTAATACTAATATTATTTGATTAGAAAATAAAATAAATAGAAGTAATATATTAAATAATTTATTGCATAATATAAAGTACAATACTAAATTTTTATTATAATTTAGAATTATTATTAAATAATAATATGGTTAATCATATATTATAATGTAATTTATATCCTTAATATGATATATAATATTAATATAATATGATATTGTATATAACATTAATATAGTATATTGACAATATGTTGATATACTAATTTTTTCATTGGACTAAAGGGTATTTTGTCCTTAATTTTCAGCTCAAGATCATTATCCTAAGGTGATCTTGGATTTTCAACCTCAAGGATAGGTATTCTATCATTGGATTAGATGATGATTTGAAGAGTGAGGATAATTTGAGATCACTATAGTGCAACTAAACATGGTGATCTTATTACCTCCACTTACATCATCCTTGATTTTCAGATGATCACCCCATACCAAATACCTCCTGAAATGCTCACTGAAGTAGATTTAAATAAATGATTTAAAGAGCATATATTCTGTTAAATATGGTTTGAAGAAGCAACCATTCATCTATTCAAAGCCCTAATAACATAAGATTCCTAGATTTAATATTATACAATTAGAAATTCACTTGTATTCTTTGAAAAAATATAATCTATTATGAAAAGTACAATATAGAACTGTAAGATCTAGGTTGGACCAATATAATGATAAATGTCATGCAATGTACAGGTCACCATCATTATCATTCTTATTTCAAGCAGCTCATAGTGAAAGAGAACACAATTTGAAGCGAATACGCAACACAATTTTAATCCTAGCTTGTAAATTTGAGTTAGAAATATTTTACTAAAAGTTATTTCAAGATATAGAAATTAAACTTCACATCAAAACTCGAGTTGGGATTACCAAAGCCTCAAACTTGATAGCTTTAAACTCATAGCTAAAAGCCCAAAAGCTAAAGCCCAAGAAGCATGACCTAACACTCAAAAGCACATGAAAACACATAAAAGCTTCAAATTTATCAATAGTTGGAATTGAGAAAGAGGTCTAGAGCACAATGGTGTTTGAAAAAGAAAAGCAACTAAGGGTTTCATTCTCACATTGCTCTGGGGGCATGATGGAAGGTCCACCATGGACCTTGATTCATTGGTTTCTCAAGGGGCTTCAATACTGATGATGATTGGCAAGTTGGATTCGGATGGTAAGGAGATGGGTCCCTCATCTCCTCGGTGAGTAACAATCCATGAGAGTTCGAAGGTGGTGGAGTCTGGACATTTCTAGTCCTAGGTGGTTCAGGGTGCCAGTAAGTTTCGCTAGGATATAACTCGACTATCTGAAGTAGATATTATAGCTCTTCAATAATTATTCATGTAGGTGGTCACCTTCTTCGATGATCGTATGGATTTGACCTAATCTAGGTGGCAATCGACTCTAACTGGTAGAATTCCTGGACGTGGGTATTCTTTAGACTTTGTTCAAAGAGAAATGAAAGATTGGTAGGGACTACAGACTGATCTCCGGGTAGTCTCTCTCTTAATTACTTTATTGTTTAACCTCCCTTTTGAGGAGATTTGGGATAGGGTTACGGCTTGGGGCCCTTAGTCCTTGGCAGGCCATTTGCTGGCCTTTTGAACTCTAAAGGCTGAATTTTTAGCTGAGAAGAGACCTATTCGACATATTGTGGTATGGCTACGGATGCCCACCTATCTATTGAGCTATAGGAGAAGAAGATTTCTTCTATAGCATTAAAGACTAGCACATCGCTATTTCTTGATGAGTGGACTAAGACCATAGTGAAGGCTAGATTTGCTCGGGTATGTGTCAAGGTAGATGTGTCCAAGCTTATATATCCCAACATCAATATCTGCATCAAGGGCAAAACTACATGGCAAGACTTCATGTATGAAGATCCACCGGACCTTTGCTATCTATATGGAAAGATTGGCCATCTTGTCAATGATCGTTCCTCTAGGTCATAACTAAAACTTATTCTAGGCCCCTTTATGGACCCTAGATTAGAGCTGCTTGGATACCTATGGGGGCTGCAGGGACTGCACTAGTGGCTTCCATCTAAAGGACTAAATCTTTACCTCAATGGTATTCTTGCAACTAAATCCATACGGCAGGCCCCTGCTAGGAAGGCATTCCAAAGACCCTTACCAGAGCCAACCAATGGCCATAGAAATAGGTCTCTAGTTAGGGGATCCAAATTTGCTCGATTGCCTAGGATCCAATTGGATGATGGTGTTGAACCTTAAGCAATGGAAGTCGAACCATCCTTTTCTATAGGCCAACATTTAGCTAGGCTAACAAAGTGCAAGGAGAAATGATTGAGGTCATCCCTTAAACCTAAAGGGGTGGTATGAAGCCATGGCTCTAAGTAACCACCATAGGTGAAGGTTCTGATGGTACAGAAGTTTGATAATGATTCAGTAATTCAGCCATCTCTTAAGGATGCTAATACTAATGCCGGTCGATCATGCAAGCAATAGTGGACCTTCCTCTATTCGATCAGCTGCTCACCCTTATTGACCATAAGACTCATAAGGTGACCACTAAATTTTTCTCCAGTCAGAAATTTAATAATGTTATGGGTAATACTGCTACAACTCATGCTTTATAGTTTGGCCAATTAGAAGTTTGTTTGGATGTAGGTAACAGGGACTAGTCACCTCTTAAGTTCAATTCTATAGGCATTAGGAGCTAGGAGCATAGTGTACTATCAATACAAGAAACACCTTCTCCTAGTGTAACAGCTCAGCTGGAAGCCCATGGGCCAGCTTGAAAAGGCCAAACCATAGGATTTACGTGCTCGACATGTGATTAGAGGAGAAAGAAGACTCTGATCGAGAGTCTTCTTCTCCCTAGATTCGAACAGAATTCAAAGTTTGGATTGCCAAATTAGGGTTAAAAATCCCTGAATCCATCTATAAAGAATTTTTTTTGCCCTCCTAAGACTCCACCATAGAAATCTCTAAGAAATTTCCTTGCCTTTTAAACTTTTTTTGTCATATTTTTCTTGGGTTACCATTAGGAAAGATTGCCAGAATATCCCATTTTGGCATCACCAGACTTAGCTAAGAGACCTAAACCCTTGTTTCTCTTCTTTTGTAGGCTTGAGGCCATCGCCATCATCCTATTTTGTGCCGATAACTCGTGGGAAGCCATGAATAGATTGTCCCCCATTTTGTTTTTTTTTTGCTTTGTCAACTACCACCAGTGATGGCTATTGTCCGGATGGTGTCCATGGCTATGATGTCATTTCTTCATCATCAAAGGCTATTGTCAGGATGGTGTCCATGGCTATGGTGTCGTTTCTTCATCATCAAATGATGTATGAGGTCATCGGCCATGAGGGTCTCATGGCCATGTTTGGAAGGAGGGTGGGGGGGGGAGTTCCCCTTGTTTCAAAGAAGAGAAGAGGGTTCTCTCTTCTCTCCTCTCTTGCTTTTCTCAACTTTTCTCTCTACTCTACCTTTCTCTCTCTTATTTTCTCTTAGTTTGATTTCTCTCTCCATGTGTCTTAGTGGGTCAATGGAGGATCTCTAGTTCCTTCTCTATGGACTATGGGGTTGATTCGAGTAGAAGATCTTGAACTAACATTGATATGAGCACCTATCATACAGCCTTCACCCTGATCATTATTGACCACCTTGAATTGCACATTTGACAACCTTTGATCTACTATCCTTACCTAGATGGGATATTGTTCCTAACTCGATGAATTGGGTTGCACCATTCTAACCAATTCAGGTCCTGAGTGTTGTCATCCAATCAGTCTTGTTCTTTTCATATATGTATATCTTCTATGTCTAGCTATGATTATGTGAACACGTACAATCATCTAATCAAGAAGATATTGAACAAAAAAATTTATACTCTAATCCCTAAAACAAGATAAATTTTATTATTAATTATTTATGTATTATGTAGAGTCAAAAATTTAAGATTAAGAATAATTTGATATTAGAGCTTTAAAAATAGAAATTTAATAATAATTATCATTTTTGTATTGATGGTTGAGCAAGGATGGATTGAATGTATATGGATAGATATGTTGGACATGGACTGATAGACACTGTATCTAGACTTGACTAATAATAGAGGCAAGAATCTTTATACATGATCGCCATTTTATATATTATTTATGGGTTTGTAGTATTAGATTTGTATCATTGGATTCATATTGATAGATTTGGTTGCATAAGATGATATCATTCTTTTATGATTTTTTGATATGAGTACATTATGTGTTAACTATATATGTATATTAGTGATTGATGATACGATTATGTGGCTATGGTATGCTTATCTTGAACATACTATTAAATTAGAATTGATTTTATCAATAATTTGATGGATAAGAAATAATTTGAACTAACCTCGTTATGTGGATAGCCTTCATAAGCTTACACATGGGATAGGCTCAAGGAGCTTATGTGTGGGATAGCTTTTACGAGCTTATGCATAGGATAACCTCCAGGAGCTTATGTTTGGGACAGCCTTCAAGGGTTTACACATAGGATAGTCTTCAGAAGCTTATGCTTGGGATAATCTCCACAGAGTTACACATGAAAATTTGATCAGACATGGATTAAGGTATGATCTTGATTACTCCAAAGATGGAAAGAAAAAATTATCAAATCTAGAAATACGATAAGAGAAATAAATAACAAGATGCATGAAACCAGTATTAAAGGTTTCACTTGTTGGTATGTTGTAATATATCTCTTTTGATAATACAGATGTTGGACATATGTTTATGAGATGTTTGAGTTACTCTAGATATTTGATGTGAGTTTTATGTATTATCCTTTTCACTCAGATATTATTATTATTATTTAAATTATATTATTGTATTGGTGTGAATGTATAGATATTCTTACTAGGTTATTAAGCTCATGACCCCTTCTTTCTTTCTTTCCAGAGTTATAGGATATTTGTACCTTACTATGGTTAGGATCATGAGTGAAAAGATGAATAGATAGAGCATCACTTATATCAGTTGGATGACTAAATTTTGTAATTATACAGGTTTATTTTTGTTATGAATTGAGATCATTAGTGCTCATGGAGATTTAAGGTTGTAACTATTTTAAGGCCTTATATGATCTATAGGACATTGCTCCAGAGTTCATGTAGCTGTGTTGCATGGCCAATCCAAGTATTAGGTTTGGGATATGACACCTAGCCTTGATCTAGAGAAGTTGTGCTACGAGGCTTATCTTCTATACTTTTGTTGTACACATGAAGATAGTTTTTTCGAATTGCAAAGGAGCGACTACACTCTCCTTTGTAAAGCACACAAGATCTAGGATACATATACATGGATTGGATATGTGTTGTTTTTTGGAAACACAATTATCTAAAGAAGCTTTACTCCATGTATAATGGATACTTGGTTCGTGTTGACCCCATGATTGATTTTGATAATCATCAAATTTTAAGTAATTATAAATCTAATCATGTATTTTAAGAATAAATGTAGGTCTTTTTAGAAGTTTAAATTGAAAAATAATACATAAAAAAAATCTCCTCAAAAGTCACTAAGACAAGGGCCTCAAAGAAGAAATTTTAAGCTTTAGACTTGATGGAGTCGACCTCAGGAAGAAAGGAGCCAACCCCTATATTGAAACGAGCTGAAACAAAAATATTTTAAATTTTAGGATGCAAGGAGTTGATCTCAGAGAGAAAAGAGTTAACTCTGGTATGTTGGAATAGAACTGGCATGGAGGTGAGTCAACTCCTATGTTGGACGAGTCGACTTGATCTTAGAAGATAGCAAACTATTTTTCAGATCCTATGGTCGAACCGACTCGTTAGGAATTCGAGTCGACTCATAGGCGACTGGAGTCGACCCCAAGAAAAAAATAGAGTCGACCCCAAGCACGGGGACAGCATAACGGCTAATTTTTGTATACTTTCGACGGCTATTTCTCTACTCCAATGGCTAGTCCAAGGCTTTCAACAACTAGAACTTACTCTCCAGCCATCTTCAAGAGCATTTAAGGCTAGAAAATAATTTGAAAGTAAGATTAAGAGGGATTAAGAGAGAAATTATTTTAATTAAAAATTTATTACACATCAAAAGAGAGAGAAAGAGAGGATTCAAGCTTTGAATTTAGAGGACATTCAAGAGCTATCTTTCACATCATCTCAAGCATCCTCTTAAGCTTCAAAGAAGAGAAAGCAAAGCTTTAAATGAGCCAATATTTCAGCCTCTTCTTCGCGCTCAAAGAGTTCATTTTTCTATTTTATTTCTGTACTGAAAATTTCTCTTATATTTTGTTTTTTTACAAGTTTTTTTGAAGGAAAGAAATTTGGGGATTAGATCTGTCCAAGTCTAAAATTAGATATTATAGATTTTGATCGGTGAACCCAGAAAATCAACTAGATTAATAGTGAACCAGAAAAACTATCGGTGTAAGATTACGGTTGGTGATCCTAGAAAATTAACTGGATTTGCTTATAAGCCTGAAGAAGCAAACACACTGTAATCAGAGGGATTATAGTGAAATTTTCAATGAAAGCTTGGGGAGTGGATGTAGATGTGGGTTGTATCGAACCACTATAAAATTTTTGTATGTTTATGATTGTGCCCTTGTTTCTTCCTTGCTTCATCATTTATCTTTTTTACTTGTATTTAATTTTTGCCTTATTGCTTTAATATCTTAATTTTGCTGTAGCTTATTGCATTCACCTCACAACCATACTAGATTAAGTTAATTCAAAGTACATACTTGTTAAGAGATTAAATTTGGTTAAAATTTATAAAAACTCAATCATCCCTCTTCTTGGGTTGCTATCTCTAGACAATAATTGAAATCAGAGCAGGTGCTCTAATATTTAATTGTTAACCTAGCGATCAAAAGTAAAAGATCATGGCAACCCTGGTTGGTTCATCATTTGTTGAGGGCCAATCAACATCTAGACCACCTTTATTTAATAGCACTAACTATACATTTTGAAAAGCTAGAATGAAGATATTTATATAAACTTTAGATTATAATATATGGAGAGTCATAACTAGAGGACCACACATATCTATAATTATAGTTAATGGTATATTTATTCCCAAACCAAAAAAATTTATGATGAATATGATAAAAAAAGTACTCAATTAAATGTCAAAACCATCAATGTGCTTTATTGCTCTCTAGATGTATATGAATTTAATAGAATATCTACATGTACATCAGCCAAAGAAATTAGAGAAAGATTAGAAGTTACTCATGAGGGAACAAGCCAAGTTAAAGAGTCTAAAATTAATTAATTAATTTATAAATATAAAATATTTAAAATAAAAAAATATGAGTCAATTTTTGATATATTTTTAAATTACTGATATTATTAATACATTAAATGATCTTGGCAAAATCTATGCTAACTATGAACTTGTGTGCAAGGTTTTAAGGTCTTTGCCAAAGAATAAAAGCAAAAATGATAACCATATAAGAAGCGAAAGATCTCGCTAAGCTATCTTTAGAAGAGTTGATAAGTTCACTCATAACTCATGAGTTGAACATAGCTCAAAGAGAGAAAGAGGAAGAGCCAAAGAAGAAAAAATCATTGCTTTTAAATCCACTGCACATTATAAGGAAAGCGATGAGTCGGAGAAAGAAGAAGATGAAGAATAGAGTAAAGATGATGAGGACATGACACTACTTATAAGAAAATTCAAGAAGTTCCTCATGAAGAGAAGCATGAAGAAGAAAAAGAAAGAGTGCCACATGCTACAATTGCAACAAGAGGGAATACTACAAGCTGGATTGTCCCTTACTCAAGAAGCACCCCAAAAAGATCAAGAAAAGAGCAATACTAGAAATTTGGGAAGATAGTGATACTTCAAGCTCGGATGAGGAAGAGGAAGCAGTAAATTTTTACCTCATGGCCATTAAGGATGAGGTAAATTCTGAAAACTCTTCTCAATTTATGTCTGATGAATTGTTTGAAGCTTTTAATGATTTAATGGATGAATTTAAAAGTTAAGACTGAAAATAAGAGCTCAAAAAGTCTAATCTTTTTTAGTAGATGAAAAGAGTAAACTTTTAGTAAAAAAAAGATATTTTAAGAGAAAGAATGCTTTAGCTAAAGAAAAGGAAGAACTTCTTAAATTTGAAAATTTTAATTTAAAAAATATCAAGCTAAAAAAATTTTAAAAATCAAAATTTTATATTGAAGAAAAAATTTGCTAAAAGAAAAGAAATCTCTTTTGGAACTTAATGTGAAATTGAGAAAAGGAATCGAAGACTTGAAGTCCATGTTTGAAAAATTTACAATTGGATCTCAAAAGCTTCAAGTAATTTTGAATAATCGAAAGGTTATTTTCAAAAAAGTTGAAATTGATTACAATCCATTAAGAAGATAGAATTTTGTAAGAAATATGTTCACAAGAATTTTATCTAAAAATCATTCTATGGTTTGCTTCAAATGTAACAAAGTTGGCCACAAAATTTCAGAATGCAACACTAAAAGAATTGGCCAAACATTAATCAAACAAATTTAGGTTCCAAAAGGAACTATATGCTCTAACCCCATGGACTTAAGATGACTTGGGTACCAAAGTTTAATAAATGATTTTATAAATGTACCAAGGATCTAATGGAATGAAAAGAGAAAATTCTTATAAATGGATGCCTTGGGAATGAAGTTGAATGGGTGATAATGTTTGGTAAAATCTAATTTTTCTTTATCATGCCATCATCATTTGCTAAATATATTCTGATTAATTAATTAATTTTGATGATTTATAAGTGCTTGCAATGTTTATGTTCTATGATTTGAATATTTAGACATATTGATTTTATATTAAATTCAAAATTCACATGCCTTCTACTATGAATCATGCGTAATTGATATAAGTATATGCTCTCTTCAAGATTTAGCCTGCTCTCTTAACTCCTCATGTGTTGTTATGTACTTGAAAAACTTAAATTAAATAATTTAATTATATATGAATCTATTTGATTGCAACAATGATAAATAAACTAATTTTGACATTCCCCCATAAGATGCCTAACTACCAAATTTTTTTTAAAATTTGCATGATCTAAGCACTAAAGATAAGACACTCTAATCATAAGAGATCAAGTGCATGATGTATTGATTTGCATTGCATCTTAAGTTACCTCTAAGGATTTAAAATTTCTAGTTGAACTAAACTCATAGAGCTTATTATCTAGATTCCATTTCTTTGATTATCCTTGATTTGAGTTGTTTAATTATAAATCTCAAATTGATTAATTCTTGATCTCTCAATTTTTTTAATGTCAATCTTAACCCTCAACTTGATTACAAATTTATTGTCATTAAATTTGATCAAATTTTTTGATTTGAAACTATTCTGTGATGAGTTGACCCCAATTTTACTGGAGTTGACCCCTCAGGAGTCGACTCATTTTTAAATGGAGTCGACACCTGTGTCAGAATAGGATTTTTAAATGAGAGATCCATGGCTCTGTTTATCCTTTTTTTCATTTTGTTTGAATCGAAAACCCTCCAAAACCTTTCTCCTCCTCAATCCGAGCCATTTCCCCTCGATTCATCTTCGATTTTCGTGATTTTGGTCTTCATGGCTCTCGTGAAGCTAGTGGCCCAAAGGAGGAGGCATTCCCGCATGGAACTCTCGAGCACTAACCCATCTCCATCTCCTCCTCCTGTCTGTGAACGTCGAAGCAAGCAAGAAATGCTTAGGGCAGCCTTTCAACCTGCTTCAGCCCCTTCTCTACGTCCAGTAGCTCCCTCTCCTCCGTGGGTAACCCCTTCATGGTCCATTTCTTCATCCGGGGTTGTGTGCATAGAGTGAAACATGGATTTTGAGTTTTTAGAGGTAGAAGGCTTTAATTTTGGATAGAAATTAAGAATATGGGTTAGAAATTTTTATGCTTTCTCAATGTTCTAACCTACCCAACCTAGTTAGGGAATTCTATGCAAATTTAAAATCTGGACATGGAGTGATTGAAACTGAAGTTAAGGGGATTCAAATTGTATTTGATGCAGTGTGTCTTGCAAGAGCTTTGAAAATGAGAATTGAGAGGAGTAGAGCAAATAAATGGGAACGAAGATTGATTGGCCTTAGACACATTTTGGGAAGAGAGATTGAAAATGAATTAGAGATTGACCAATAGGATTTTCTTCTAAAGATTGGTAGATTTGATTTTGTATTTGATCGAGATATCTGTTTCATGTACCATGTGATCAAAGAGATACCTCTAAATTTGCCAGCCTTGATGATCAGATATATGGAGAATGCTGCAAACAGATCGAGGGCTTCATTACCCTATGAGATGGCACTGACACTCTTATTCCAAGAGCATGGGGTAGACCTTAAGGGAGAGACCACCAGAGTTCTCATGCACATTGACACCTGCAATGAGCACTCACTTCTTCGCATGAGATTCTAAAGAGATGGTGCTCATTGGGTTCACCGAGGAGAGGCACAGGATGAGAACTCAGATGAGGATGAGGCTCCAACAGATGTTCTTATGGCAGATATTCAGATTGAGGAGCCGACAGCTCAGGCAGAGGCTGAGGTAATTCATCCAGAGGCATCAGATAAGCTTTCTTTCAGACTGGATGAGGATGCACTGGTCGAGAGGATCACTTCTAGGGTTATCAATACTGTCAATGTAGAGGTCGAGCGACTGATCACTCATTTGAAAGAGGAAGATAGGATAGTGCAGATGATCTCACGATAAGAGCTGACAGCAGGGGCCAGCCATCCGGAGCTACCAGATCACCATCCGCCTCTTAGCCCAGATCATCCTCCTAGAGCCTCCAACCTTATCTTTAGGATGCTAGGACTTGCTTTGTAGAGCCTTAGTTTCTCCTAGCATTCTATTTTTGTTATATATGCATGCTATACTTTTGGACTTTTAGATGTTTGTTATCATTGTAAACATCTTATGTAAACATCTTTGAAAATTAATAAAAGTAAATTTTTGAAAATTTAGTCTCTACTTGAATGAATGCAATGTTTGATTGCTATTGATGCTTACACTTCTAAATTATGCTTAATTTTAAGATGGCTTTGTTTGCAAAAGAAAGGGAGAGAAAATGTTAAAAGAAGAAATGATTAGTTAATTGAAAATACATTTGAATGTGAGAATCTAATTTTAAAAAGTTAATTTATATTAAATAAATTAATTTGAATGAAAAAGGGGGAGAAAAGTTAAAAGTAAGTTTATCCAGCAATAATTATGAAAAATAGGAGGAGAATATATTGTTGAAATATTAAAAAAATTTCAGTATTTAATCTCAAAACAGGGGGAGAGGTGTTTGTTGCATATTTTCTTGATTTTGATTAAAATTTAATTAATTTGTGTTAAAAGAAATTGAATTTTGATCCTAAATTCTTAATCAATTATTTGTGATTTGAGCCTTTATGTGCTTTTGATGATTTACATGATTTGATTGTTTGAAGTTGAAATTCAATTTATATCATATTCCTACTTCAAGAACTAAATTTCTAAATCTAATTTTGAAATATATTTATAAATCTGAATATGATACTAAATTTTGATGTGCATTGAAAAATTTTATAAAATTATTTATACTCAAGAAATAAATTTGAACAAGTGACTCTCATTTGCTTTGATACTATTTTAATTACTCGATATATTCTGATACATGCCCTTTCCAAATTTATATGACTAATTTTTGTTAGGAAAGGAAAGATTGAATATTGGAGGACATATTATGCTTGAAGTTTATGTTCAAATCCTTTGAAAAGCTCTATTCCTTTTAATGCTATTGAAAATCTGATTAAAAATTATATTCATTCAAAAAAGGGGAGAGCTATTGGTATTTGAATTCAAGTTAATTTCTGCAAAAGAAGAACTATTTCAAAGTTATTTTGAATCAAAAGATAACTTTTTAAAAAGGGAGATGATTCATTTGAATTGATTTTTTGAATTGGTATCATTTTGATGATACATCTCTCATATTGATACACTCTTACGTTTAAATTGATTTTGATGATATTTCTTAATCCTTTCCATACATTTTTTGATGCTGTCAAAAAGAGAGAGAATATATAGATGTTGAGTATATGCCTAAATATGTACATGCTTAAAATGTTGGAAATGTTTGATGTGATGATTGATATATTGATACTTGAATGATTGAAATGTGAATTTAAGCTAAAATGATACATTCATGAAGTTTATGACGTATTCATGAAGTTTATGTTCATGTATAGTTATGTTTATCACTTTATGATTCATGTCAGTAATTTAAAATAGAAACACATTATTCTTAGTTTTGCGCATATACTCAAAGTTTTGCCATCATTAGAAAAAGAAGATTGTTGACCCCATGATTAATTTTGATGATTGCCAAACTTTGAGTAATTATGAATCTAATCATGTATTTCAAGAATGATTGTAGGTTTTTTCAGAAGTTTAAATTAAAGAATAATATATGAAATTTTTTTTTCAAAAGTTACTAAGTCAAGGGTCTCAAAGAAAAAATTTCAAACTTTAGACTTGAAGGAGTTGACCCCAAAAAGAAAGAGCCGACCCTTGCACTGAAATGAGTTGAAACAGAAAAGATTTTGAACTTCAGGATGCAAGGAGTCGATCCCAGAGAGCAAGAAGTTGACTCTGACATTTTGGAATAGAACTGGCATGGAGGCGAGTTGACTCCTATGTGGGACGAGCCGACTCGATCTTAGAAGATAGAGAACTATTTTCAGATCTATAGCCTAGTTGAGTCGTTAGGAATTTGAGTCAACTCATAAGTGACTAGAGTCAATCTCAAGAGAAATGGAGTCGACCCAAGCAACGGGACATCATAACGGTTAGTTTTTACATACTTCAATGGCTATTTTCCACTCCAACGGCTAGTCCAAGGCTTCCAATGGCTAGAACTCACTCTCCAGCCATCTTCAAGAGTATTTAAGGTTAGAGAAATAATTTGGAAGTAAGATTAAGGGGATTAAGAGAGAAATTATTTTAGATTTCGAGAATTCCATTGTACATCAAAAAAAGAGAAAAGAGAGGATTCAAGTTTTGAATTTAGAGGACATTCAAGAGTTATCTTCTATATCATCTCAAACATCCTCTCAAGCTTCAAAGAAGAAAAAGCAAAACTTTAAATGAGCCAATTTTTCAGTCATTTCTTTGCACTCAAAGAGTTTATTTTTTATTTTATTTTTATGCTGAATTTCTCCTGTATTTTGTTTCTTTATAATTTTTTTGAAAAAAGAAACTTAGAGATTAAACCCATCCAAGTTTGGAATTAGACATTATAGGTTTTGATTGATAAGTCCGAAAAATCAACTGGATTGATAGTGAGTCCGAAAATTATTGGTGTAAGGTTGTGGTTGGTGATCTCGAAAAACCGACTAGATTTGTTTGTGAGCTCGGAAAAACAAACACACTGTAATTAGAGGGATTATAGTGAAATTTTCAAGGAGAGTTTGGGGAGTGGACGTAGGTACGGATTGCATCGAACCACTATAAAATTCTTCTATGTTTGTGATTGTGCCCTTGTTTCTTCCTTGCTTCATCATCTTGCCTTCTTTACTTGCATTTAATTTCTGCCTTATTATTTTAATATCTTAATTCTACTGTAGCCGATTGCATTCACCTCATAACCGCACTAAGATTCAGTTAATTCAAAGCACATACTTGTTAAAAGATTAAATTTGGTTAAAATTTTATGAGAGCCCAATTCACCTCCCCTCCCTCATGGGTTGCTATCTCTGCGCAACAGTCTGCAGTGGCAAACCTATATGGTGCTAGCCATTGGTCTCTTTGGAGGAATTCTAATGGCATGGCACAAGGACTTGGGTAGTTGTTTAGAAACATGATTATCTAAAGGGGCATTACCCCATGTACAATAGATGCTTGGTCTGCAATGGCAAACCTGTATGGTGCTAGCCATTGGTCTCTCTGAAGGGATTCTAATAGTATGGCACAAGGACTTGGGTAGACTGACCTTACCCTTTAGACCACTAGATTTTATATGGACTTGTCACACCAAAATTTGGTCAGTCGTGGATCATAAGGGTGGCCTATGCAAGTACTAATGGTTTATATCGAAGATCTATTTGGCAATCGATGTATGGAGTGTAAGCCATGGGTTTGCTATTGCTTCTCTTGTGTGATTTTAACTGCTGATTGCTACTAGAAGATAAGAAGGTGGCTGGCTATTGAAGGTGGATAAAAATGTGCAAGAGTTTAGATATTTCATTCAAGCATCTGGCCTCATTGATTTGGGATTTCAAGGTTTATCATGCAATTGATGTAACAATCAGCAAGGTCTTGCTAGGGTGTGGGAGAGATTGAATCAGGCATTTGCTTTTGACTCTTAGCTTGCTTTATTTCTAGATCTCAAGCAAATCACCTTCTCCAGTATGCCTCTGATCATTGTCTAGTCTTATTATCTATAATTGATCGTAAAGTCATCGGGCCTAAGCTGTTTGGTTGAGAAATTCTGGTTATTGTGATGGCACTCATGAAGTGGTTCAAAGGGCATGGCAGCATGTTGGACATCACTCGGCAAGGATCCGGTTGACACTCAAGCCACACAACAGACGGGTTGCACAACAGAGATGGAATAAGCGACGTGGGCAACATTTTTGGAATGGTGAAACTTTATACAATACCATCAAAATGGCAGCGAAAGCAGGCCTAGATAGTTTGTCTTTCTGACTTAGAACACATGCAGCTATTAGATACCTTACAACCTTATCATAAGAACTTAATGCTTTAAGTGATCTTTTGGAGACAAAAATCAAGGTTCACCTGGTGTAAAGAAGGGAATGCAAATATATGTTTTTCTATTGATCAACTATGTTAAGGAGGCATCAAAATTGAATCAACACCCTTTGGCAACTTGTAGGAAGGTGATAGTAAAGTTCGGCATATTCTATTGCAATATTTTTTAGCAGAACTAGCAGCAACCACTAGTTGAACCATGAACCATGCAATTGGTCATCAGATCTTCTGCACAGAGTCACCTCCTTGCGAAATAAATGCCTAATAATGGCAATGACTGAGGAAGAAATTGAAAATATGGTTAGAAGTACATAACTTGGAAAGGCATTAGGGCCAGATGGTTTCCCACCATTTTTTTTTCTTTCTGATATCTTATCAAGCTGGATGTATGTTCTGCAGTGAAAGACTTCAGATATAATATCATGCCCTATTCGCGAAAGGATACATATATAACACTCATGCTTAAGAAATATAACCCAACCCAAGCATAAGATTATAATCTAGTTAGTTTATGCAGTAATATTTATAAGATGGTTGCCAAGATATTAGTCAATCGCCTCAAATGCATTGCGCCTGGTATAATTTCCCCTACCTAGAGTGCTTCTGTGCAAGGCTGCAATCACTATTTGTAATATCCAGTTCCTGTCTAGGCCCAAACCCAGAAGATGGCATGGATCTTAAAGCATGAACCAGCAAAAACATTGAAAATAAGTCAGCATGTGCGTTGCACATGCTGGAATACCATGGGAGATGGCAAAAACACAAAGAACTCCTGAAGGAGTTCTTCTTCCGATCAATGTCTTAATCTATCTGAAATTCTGATTGAAAATGAATTCAAATTCCTCCCTATAAGAGGTCTATTTAAAGGCCTCAATCTCTTAGGTTTTTCTTACAAAACTCACCATCAATTTTTTGATTTCTTCTTGTTTACTGGCGGTTCATCCTTGCTTTGGCCATCAAGAATCCAATTAATCTTAGTCAAGAATTAGGTAAATCCCTTCCACGTCTTCTTCTTAATCTTTTATAGTCTTTTGAATTTTGGCCCAATTACTGTCGAAAAATCTTTGAAGAATCTGGTTATTGAATCCCTTATTCCTCTATACTTTATTTTTATTTTCCCCCACCGATTGCCACCGCTGGTCATCGGACTTTGGCTATTGGTCACCGCCATGCCCTGTGCCTCCAGCCATGACAACGTCGGCTGAGAGGAGAGTCTCTCCTATGTCTGAAACAAGGGGAAGAAGGGTTCCTTGTTCCGTTAAAGAAAACTATGGGAAAGAAGAAGAAGAAAAAAAAGAAAAAAGAAAAAAAAAAGAAAAATAAGAGAAAGAAAAGGAAAGAAAATAAAAGAGAAAAAAAAAGAGAGAGAGAGTTTCTCTCTCTTTTCTCTCTCCTTTCTCTAAGTTTGAATGCCTATTTTCTCTTTAAAGTCCCTTTTTTCTCTCTACTTCTCTCTCTAAATTATTTTCTCTTCATGAATATATCTTTCTATAATTGATCTAGTAAAAGATTTTCTTTAATAATTTTAATTTGATCTTAGTAAAGAAAGTCATGATCTGCGGTTGTCAGATAGTATGCCAGCACCTATCTTGATCAGATTTGGATACCATTAGATTTGATTACTTATGTTTTTATTGAACTATTTATACACTGATTCAACCATGATTTGATTAAATCATCTTAATTAGATCAATCAGATTATCAGATAGTATCGTCTGATTAGTCAATTTCATCTTATTAATTTCTCTCTCCTTTGATATTCTTTCTCTATATGATTTATGAATCCAGTGAATCTGATTTGTTGCTTTGAATATGAGTTGATTCCTATAGGAGATTTTAAATCGATCTGATACTTGGAAAATATGTCCACACCATCCACGCCTTTATCAAATATCATAAGATCTAGTCCTTGTTGATCTCTATTAATTATTATATTTTAAGTAATCCTAATTAGATGAAGTTATTTGATCAAATTAATCTCTGACTGTCAATTAGTATACTGACCTCTATTTTGAATTTTATCAGACACTAATATATTTGATCATCATTAATCTATATTGAACCATCTGTTTTCTATTCTAGTGATGATTTGATAAAATTATCTTGAATCGACTGACCGAGATATTGAATGCTATTGCATTTGTTCACTTTGTGAGGGTGCCGGAGCTTAGAATTTTTTTAATAGTTATTTCTTAAAACTAATAAAAGAATATATTTTGAATAATAGATTCTGAAGGATGCTTTATCTATTCATTTAGTATTCCACAGAGATAAGTAATAAACCTTCTTTTCGAGATATTTCATATTTTATTTAAAATAAATAATCAATCTTTGAATTATGTATGATTTATAAAACTGTATTTTATATGAAAAGTGATTTGAAAATTTGAGATTTATGAAATATCATGGTTTATTGATTTATTATAGAATATACATATGCTCAGTGAAATTATAATATTTATATGTTATATTACAAAAGTACTTTGATATAGATCGGATTTATACTCTCAACCTAACTATGTTCTGAATCCTACCAATGAGAATTGTGCATTGATTTTTGACCCTACAATGGAGGTTATGTGTTAGTTTTTGATCCTGCCAATAGATATTGTGTGTTGGTATTTGACCCTACCAATAGGGATGGTGCATTAATTTTTGACCCTACCCATGGGGGTTATATATTGGTACTCTGATTGGGTTCATTGTTTTGTTCTAGCCCTACCACAGGATAAGTGTGGTCAGATTAAAGCTGCAGAGTTATATGTGTTTGGTTTGAATCAGATTTCCGATTATGTATATATATGAATATTTAAAATATTTAATTTATTTAAGTAAGTTTGAAATATATTTTTATATTTATTCATTGTATTATTTTCGAACAACATATCTTATGATAATATCTAAAATATCTAGTTGAGATATTTATTACTTACTAGGCTATTGAGCTCATTATCTCTCCTTTCTTTTCAGTTTTAGATTTTTTTAATTGTGGATATGGGTACTATTAGGAAACGCCATCACATG
This sequence comes from Elaeis oleifera, assembly GCA_000441515.1. Classification (NCBI taxonomy): domain Eukaryota; kingdom Viridiplantae; phylum Streptophyta; class Magnoliopsida; order Arecales; family Arecaceae; genus Elaeis; species Elaeis oleifera. The sequence goes on along the minus strand of KE504997.1, from coordinate 375,186 downwards.
ACGATCCTGTATGTATATAGAGATTTTAAAATTTTTTAATACACAATTTTTTTTTTTTAAAAATTTTCAATATCGTTCTAGGACAACCATGCAACATAACATACCAACATTATGCTAGGAAACCTTATATCAGAATAATTTTAAAATAATTTTAATTCGATCTAATCTAATCAAGCATGCATATAGAGATCATATCTCAATATAATCCAGGTATCATCATATGTACAAGATTAAGATTCAAGCAAAATAAAATCTAATTTTACCTTTGCATGGGTAGATCTTCATCGCAATTCGATGATCTATGGATATCTTCATGATCTACTGAATCTATGATCTGATGATCCAAGAATGTCTCGAAGGTCCGTTGAAGTCGCATAACTGTCCGATCTTACAGGTATCCACATGAAGTTGATCTGATCAGGATATGTCGATCTCACTGGGGTGCTAGCTTCTTTACAGAGATTGCTCCTTTGATTGTCGAATCGATTCTCTCTTTTGATTCTTTTCTCAAGAAAACCAAATAGATCTCAAATAAGAGAAAGAAATTAGATCTAATCTGATTTAAATTCTTCAAAAATCAGATCTAATCTGATTTCTAGAAGAAGATCCAAAGATAAAAGAGGATAAGAGATCAATTCTCTCTTCTATTCATTCTGTTCAACTCTTGGACTGAATCAGGAGGAGAATGAGATAGAGAATCATATCCAACTCTTGGACATCTATGGAGGAGAAAGGGAGGAAGACAAGCTATGTCCAACTCTTGGACAAAGGGAGAGACAGAGAGAGAATACAACCAACTCTTGGTTGTAAGGAAGGAGGAAGTCTCCAACAAACTCCCCACGCCCACCCTTTGGTTTCACACCAACAACCCTTTTCTTTGTGCATGAAAACCCTTCTCACGGCATCACTTCAATCATAGGAGACGTCCCATGTTATCCCCTCTTAAATAGGGATTGTTAGGGTTTGAAGAAGATAGAGTCCATCTCTCTTAGGACTCCTAGTTGCCGCCCAACATCCTTGTGCGCCACCCTGTTTCTCATGCCAATTCCACCATGAAATAAATCTTAGCATGGAGAGTGGGGCGTGAGGTCTCAAAGGAGGAGTCCTTCTATTGATAAAATACTTATTTGGTTTGGGTTCGAATCCAAACTGATTTGGGTTTCCAAACAAGTCAAGTACTTAACCAAATCCAAAATCATTTTGGATTTATGAAACCCAATCTGATTCAAACTAAACTCAAATATAATCAAACTAAATCTAAATTTAATTTGACTAGGACTCTACCCAATTATTTGATCAAATCAAATAATCTAGCAATATTTATAAATTAGTCCTTCTACAACTTACTAACTCTTAGTAAGTACTCTATATAATTTTACATATAAGTCCAATCATCAATCAAATTGAATATCCTTATGTGATTCGAAATTGCCATTCGATAATCCCACCAGTTAGGATTTTTTTTGTGTGTGATCTTATAAATTCTATTCTGTCTGATAGTGAGATATATTTTGATCTCCATTAAAATATCATCGAAACACCTTTCAATGGATTGAAAAAATTCTAACTCACCAACCGAGAATTATTGATCATCAAAATAATTTTTGTTGGTCCCATAATTCATTGATGATACCTAACAGTATATAGTAGCAATCCAACAAAGCAGAAGTATGAACCTCTAGATGTAGTTACCGTACAATTCAGTTCTTTTATCGTGAGTCTTGATAAGACGGAGGTTATGAAAAAACTCATCAAACTCCATTGTCTGTCATATGTAAGATTTATTCGACTTGAGTTTTTATGTGAAACCTATAGAAATACCTTTCCATTATTCACACTGTCCAGGCCTAGATCTTCTGAACTCAGTTTCATAAATCACATAGAATTTTTCTTTTCTACTAAGATCGATAGATCCCATCTAGGTGCACACCCTATTCTTACAATGAACCTACTACGACCAACATATGCCTCAAGACTCCATATAACTAAGAGATCGAGTTATGACATAGTCAACTACAGCAACTTCACTATGAACAGCTGAGGTACCACAGGTCAAAGAACCACTCACACTACTATAATATCCAGAATGTCACTGATGAGTGAGTAGACATTCAAGTGACTTCTCGTATTGGTCATGTTTAGTACCTTTATTCTCTAACAAATATTTGCACTCTCACTCCAATATCTTCACACTGTAGATTCGAGACTCATCTACCCTTAAGAGAAGCGATCCGTGCATCAGTCTATCCGGATCATACATCGTCCCCATAATGATCTTATGATCGAAAGTAATTCAAAAATTAATCATCAATAATATATACCTCAAATTATCAACTCTTGAGAATATGTATCGTCATCTTATTAATTTTTAGATGATTCATGGACACAGACACTACATGAATGAAAATTGACAGCCTTAATTAATTAGGTCAAATATAAAATTATGCCCTATAAAGAATTAATATGTCAGCTCGATTGATTTTTAGGATATACATCTAACAATATTTCACTTACACTAAAGCTAATCTGCTATAGACTTAAGCCTCATCTTCTTAAGATGTGCTTTGGTCCTTTGTTGGTAAGATAGTTTAGTATATGGATCCGCTATGTTTTCATGAGATCTACTCTGATTCTTGAAGTCTTACTTATGAAAATAGTCACGAATAATCGCTCTTATGTGCAAGAAATTCTGATGAAATCTAAGCTCCTTAGCTAAAGCAATGGTACTTCTGTTGTCACAGTATAGTGTTGTGCCATTTGATGACATCACACCAATTCTGCAATAAATCCTTTTTAACCAGAAGATTTTCTAGCAACCTCATAAGCAATGACATACATGGCTTTTGGAATTTGGAATGATCGATTTTTTAGAACTCTTCCAATTTATCATATCTATATTGCATAAGGAACACCTTTCCTGATGTAGATTCTCTACCATCAATATCAAACACAAAATTTGATTTATTATATCCTTTTATCCTCAACTTTAATTTCCTTAAAAGATTATATCCTAAGTACTTCTCAAGTACTTAAAAATATTTTTACAGTTATCCAGTACTCTTTGTCTGGATTTAATCGATATTTGCTTATGACACTCACAGCAAAAATTTATTAGGTCATGTATATAGTATATATATGAGGCTCCTTCTAGCTAAAGCATAAGAGATCTAGCTCATATATTATATTTCTATAGATGTGTCCCACACATCTTTTTAGAGAGATTAATCGCATGTCAAGGGGTAGAAACCTGTTTAGGATTTTTCATGTTGAACCCCTTCAACGTCTCTTCTATGTACATTTTCTATGAAACTTGCATCCTAATAGATCTAACTCATAGACCTATATCTATCTCATAGACTTTTATAGGATGTTTTCCAAAAGTTTCTTATAAAGAATTTCTTTAGACAATCATATTCTAACCATAGTCAGTATGAGAATAACATTCTCAATCAAGGAGATGAAATCTACCATACAATATGAAGAATATAACATCACTCCCACTAACCACTTTTATAAACCCATGTTTCCTCCTGTTCTTGATGAGATCAAACCATTTGATTGCATCGAGTATCTCTATTCCAAGATGCTTGCTTTAAAGGTCTCTATCTTTATATCTCTTTCTTTTGTAGATCCATTTGAATCCAATAGGCACTATACCTGCTGGTGGATCCACTAAAGTTTAGACTTGATTAGAATGCATCGAGTCAATTTTTGACTTCATTGCATTCAACCACTTCTCAAAATTGATATCTAACATCGACTCATATTAGTTTTAGGATCATCTTCATATTTTCTGTCTCTCATGAGGAATATTTTTTCTACATTCTCTGTTAGAATATCTAAGTATCTTTCAGCAGGATGAGAGATACAACTCGACTTATGAGATGGAGGAGGTACTACACGTACGGGCTTAATATGAATAGGTTCTATGACTCGTTGCTCTTCAGAAATTTTTTTTTAGCTCAATTATCCTTCTACTATCTGCATCTTGGATAAACTATTTCTCTAAGAATATAGTATGTCGAGTCACAATCACATTGTGATCTTTGAAAGTAAAAGTAGTGTTGGGTATAAATACCTCAGCCGAAGTTCTCGACAGGTGGCACCTATCCGGGCTTCTCCAAGATGGGTTTTGCAGTCATCTATTAGATTGCTCCAATTGCCCTCTGGACTCCGCTACCAG